>OX439011.1:35006622-35089122 GCA_949316495.1 Amphiduros pacificus
CAAATTATAATGAAAATGATCCAAAGATTCAATTCTCTTTTGTCCTTAACAGTATGCCTTGTAATCATAACAATATTTTAATATTTTAATATTTTAATTCTCGGTAATGTGTTTCTAAATCTCCACATGTCAGCCAGAATATAACCAATAAGCCAAGAGATTCAGCGGAAAATGCAGGAAACGTGTAAAGTTCTGTTGGAGCCAAACATCTATATGGTCACGCGTGAACGTGACCAAATACGGTCACACACGGCTAATGCGTGACATCATCTGCTCACTTGTTGCATGGCAATCTTTGGTCACGCAAACCTCATACGTGACACAATATGGTCACACGACAGTCTGGCGTGAACTCATTTGATCACGTTTATGCGTGACCAAATAGATGTTTGTCTCCAACTGTTAAAAAGATCTGAACAAATTACGAGAAGGTTTAGGCCATGTCATCCTGTTCCCAAAATACTCGCCTTTTCTTCAGTGAGCGTCATCACGCATTTCTATTAAGCACTCAACTTAAATGATAACAATTCAAAATATCCCAGGGAAGTTATGTTGAAATTCATTTATTAACGAGATTATTTTTGGGGTTATGCGGATGCATTTGAGGCATTGCACCTCACATTTAATGTCCTCCTCCGAGCACTGACGGCCATTATCCATTTTGATAAGTTCTTAGTTTTTAATGTAAATGTATTAATTTATAATCAACACTTAATTGTATAAAAAAAACATTATAAAAGACAAAATGTTGGCACTTTGCCACATTTATGAAGCATGTCTCTGTTCCTCAAAACGCCAGAAATTGTGTGTCATTTTATATTAGCGTTGGCATGATGAAGCTTTTAACGTTTTAATTCTTAACTGATGAACAGTCAGAGACAAATATTTATCTAGTCATGCATAAACATGATAAACTAAATCTTGTCACGCATAGCTGTTGTGTGACCGAAAAGATGTATGGCCTCGACTGATTAAGTGCTTTCTGATTGAATGACTGATACATTCACACACACACATACATAATATGTATATATATATATATATATATATATATATATATATATATATATATATATATATATATATATATATATATATATATATATATATATATATATATACATATTATGTATGTGTGTGTGTGTGTGAATGTATATATATATATATATATATATATATATATATATATATATATATATATATATATATATATATTTATGGACTGATTAAAGGGGCCCAGTCAATGACCAGACAAACCAACAAACACAGAACTTTTTTTCTCCTAGGCGGGTACATTGGGGAAAGAAACTTCTCACGAACTCTATAATTGTAAAAAGACTGCTTTTCAGAATCCAAGATGATGTCAGGTTTTGCAATATAACAAGTCTGCATCCAATTTGCCAAGAGCATTTTATCAAACATTACGAAAGATATTGGACTGTTGAAAGGGGCTCAGTGAATGGCCGGATAATCTAGCAGAAATATTGGAGTATTGTTAGGGGACAAGTCGAAACGCTGATAATCTGGCAGACGTGGTCACGTGGTACAGAGGACGTGGTCACGTGGTACAGAGAACAAGAGGCATTTTATTGACTTAACATATCAAATAAACAACATCTTATGGAATGTATCTGGAAAGGATATTAATGTTTTGAAAGCATCAAAGTTTAAGGCTTCTTGGTACGTGAACATCACTTTATGATCTGATAAATCAAAATTCACAATTTAAGTTAACATTTCTCTCTGCTTTTGAGTTGCTAAAAATGAGTTCCCTTTGACTGATGCGATACATTACAATTTACTAAGTACATCTAATATTTCAGTTGACTTTATGTTTAAAAACAAAGTGAATATAAATGATAATTTGAACCATTTATCTTTGCTGAAAAATAAAGTTGTTCTCAACACTCTTAAACATATCAGGGTGATGAAACAAGGATCATGAAAAAACGATCAGATTAAGATTATATTAGGATAAAGATATAACGATAATGAAATAAAGAAAAGGAAATAAAGGTTCGGAGATAAGGTCAGGAAATAAGGTGTAGGAAATGAAGGTCAGGAAATTAGGGTTGGGAAATGAAGGTCAGGAAATAAGGGTTAGGAAATGAAGGTCAGGAAATTATGGTCAGAAAATAAAGGTCAAGAAATAAAGACAGGAAATAAGGGTCAGGAAATAAGGGGCATGAGATAAGGTCAGAAACCGAAGGTCAGAAAATAAGGGACCAGAGAATAAGGTCAGGAAATGTAGGCCAGAAAATAAGGGACCAGAGTATAAGGTCAGGAAATGTAGGCCAGGAAATAAGGGACCAGAGAATAAGGTCAGGAAATGTAGGTCAGGAAATAAGGGACAGAGAATAAGGTCAGGAAATGTAGGCCAGAAAATAAGGGACCAGAGTATAAGGTCAGGAAATGTAGGCCAGGAAATAAGGGACCACAAAATAAGGTCAGGAAATGTAGGTCAGGAAATAAGGGACCAGAAAAAATGTTTAAAATAGGCATGAAAGTAATTTCCTGCTGAAGTTCTATTCAATATTTCTTTACAATTCACACAGATATATATGATCATATTATCAATATTTCACCAGATTGTACTTCATTACCACCAAGAGAGGCTGGACATGAAAAGTTGTGATGATAAACGTGTATTTAATGCAACTCAGCCACACATATTAACGCAATAAAAGTCTTGTGTCTTCATTATAAAGACCAGGATGACATCGACTACGAAACTATGCATACATTGGATACGAAACTAAGCGATGACTCTGTCTCCCTGCGATTTGTAAATATGACATGACAGGAAATATGAAGTAAGTGACATTTCTGTCATGCCATCAAGTTATCTATGTGAGTGTGTTGCCATGTTCTGTCCCTTGGGGACATGGATGGGATTTAACGCTGGCTGTTTGATCCTAATAGAGCATATTTGTCAGAAGCTGGGGGTATACAACAATGTGTTCAGACTGGAAACCCACTGAGACCCAATATGTTGTCATTCAAACGTCAAACCGAGAATGTTCTGCCCATCATAAGTGTATGTTAAGCAACACTGGCAAAAATCAAGCCTGTTTTACTGCTATAAGCATGTCAGACTCTGCCTCGGCACCTTTGACCCTCTCTCTATTGTAACAATCTGAAACGCTATCTAATGAATCTTATGCAATGCGAGTCCATTGTCCATACTTAGTCTGGTCAAAAATAATGTAATCAAAGATGGTCATATTTAGCAACATGATCAAAGATGGTCATATTTAGCAACATAATCAAAGATGGTCATTTTTAGCAACATAATTAAAGATGGTCATATTTAGCAACATGATTAAAGATGGTCATATTTAGTAACATGATTAAAGATGGTCATATTTAGCAACATGATTAAAAATGGTCATATTAAGCAACATGATCAAAGATGGTCATATTTAGCAACATGATCAAAGATGGTCATATTTAGCAACATGATCAAAGATGGTCATATTTAGCAACATGATCAAAGATGGTCATATTAAGCAACATGATTAGAGATGGTTATAATTAGCAACATGATTAAAGATGGTCATATTTCGCAACATGATTAAAGATGGTCATATTTAGCAACATAATTAAAGATGGTCATATTTAGCAACATAATCAAAGATGGTCATATTTAGAAACATAATAAAAGATGGTCATATTTAGCAACATGATCAGTTGTTCATATTTAGTAACATGATCAAAGATGGTCATATTTAGCAACATGATTAAAGATGGTCATATTTAGCAACATGATCAAAGAT
This sequence comes from Amphiduros pacificus, assembly GCA_949316495.1. NCBI lineage: Eukaryota > Metazoa > Annelida > Polychaeta > Phyllodocida > Hesionidae > Amphiduros > Amphiduros pacificus. The sequence continues at coordinate 35,010,399 of OX439011.1, forward strand.
GGTCATATTTAGCAACATAATCAAAGATGGTCATATTTAGCAACATAATCAAAGATGGTCATATTAAGCAACATGATTAAAGATGGTCATATTTAGCAACATGATAAAAGATGGTCATATTTAGCAACATAATTAAAGATGGTCATATTTAGTAACATGATCAAAGATGGTCATATTTAGCAACATGATTAAAGATGGTCATATTTAGCAACATGATCAAAGATGGTCATATTTAGCAACATAATTAAAGATGGTCATATTTAGCAACATGATCAAAGATGGTCATATTAAGCAACATGATTAGAGATGGTCATATTTAGCAACATAATTAAAGATGGTCATATTTAGCAACATAATCAAAGATGGTCATATTTAGCAACATGATCAAAGATGGTCATATTAAGCAACATGATTAGAGATGGTTATAATTAGCAACATGATTAAGATGGTCATATTTAGCAACATGATTAAAGATGGTCATATTTAGCAACATAATTTAAGATGGTCATATTTAGCAACATAATCAAAGATGGTCATATTTAGAAACATAATCAAAGATGTTCATATTTAGCAACATGATTAAAGATGGTCATATTCAGCAACATAATTAAAGATGGTCATATTTAGCAACATGATTAAAGATGGTCATATTTAGCAACATGATTAAAGATGGTCATATTAAGCAACATGATTAAAGATGGTCATATTTAGAAACATAATTAAAGATGGTCATATTTAGCAACATGATTAACGATGTTCATATTTAGCAACATGATTAAAGATGGTCATATTTAGCAACATGATCAAAGATGGTCATATTTAGCAACATGATTAAAGATGGTCATATTTAGAAACATAATTAAAGATGGTCATATTTAGCAACATGATTAACGATGTTCATATTTAGCAACATGATTAAAGATGGTCATATTTAGCAACATAATCAAAGATGGTCATATTTAGCAACATGATTAAAGATGGTCATATTAAGCAACATGATCAAAGATGGTCATATTTAGCAACATGATCAAAGATGGTCATATTTAGCAACATGATTAAAGATGGTCATATTTAGCAACATGATCAAAGATGGTCATATTTAGCAACATGATTAAAGATGGCCATATTAAGCAACATAATCAAAGATGGTCATATTAAGCAACATGATCAAAGATGGTCATATTTAGCAACATGATCAAAGATGGTCATATTTAGCAACATGATTAAAGATGGTCATATTTAGCAACATGATCAAAGATGGTCATATTTAGCAACATGATTAAAGATGGCCATATTAAGCAACATAATCAAAGATGGTCATATTAAGCAACATGATCAAAGATGGTCATATTTAGCAACATGATCAAAGATGGTCATATTTAACAACATGATCAAAGATGGTCATATTTAACAACATGATCAAAGATGGTCATATTTAGCAACATAATCAAAGGTGGTCATATTTAGCAACATGAACAAAGATGGTCATATTTAGCAACATAATTAAAGATGGTCATATTTAGCAACATGATCAAAGATGGTCATATTAAGCAACATGATTAGAGATGGTCATATTTAGCAACATAATTAAAGATGGTCATATTTAGCAACATAATCAAAGATGGTCATATTTAGAAACATAATCAAAGATGTTCATATTTAGCAACATGATTAAAGATGGTCATATTCAGCAACATGATTAAAGATGGTCATATTTAGCAACATGATCAAAGATGGTCATATTTAGCAACATAATCAAAGATGGTCATATTTAGCAACATGATCAAAGATGGTCATATTAAGCAACATAATTAAAGATGGTCATATTTAGCAACATGATCAAAGATGGTCATATTTAGAAACATAATCAAAGATGTTCATATTTAGCAACATGATTAAAGATGGTCATATTTAGCAACATGATTAAAGATGGTCATATTTAGCAACATAATCAAAGATGGTCATATTTAGCAACATGATCAAAGATGGTCATATTAAGCAACATGATTAGAGATGGTTATAATTAGCAACATGATTAAGATGGTCATATTTAGCAACATGATTAAAGATGGTCATATTTAGCAACATAATTTAAGATGGTCATATTTAGCAACATAATCAAAGATGGTCATATTTAGAAACATAATCAAAGATGTTCATATTTAGCAACATGATTAAAGATGGTCATATTCAGCAACATAATTAAAGATGGTCATATTTAGCAACATAATTAAAGATGGTCATATTTAGCAACATGATTAAAGATGGTCATATTAAGCAACATGATTAAAGATGGTCATATTTAGAAACATAATTAAAGATGGTCATATTTAGCAACATGATTAACGATGTTCATATTTAGCAACATGATTAAAGATGGTCATATTTAGCAACATGATCAAAGATGGTCATATTTAGCAACATGATTAAAGATGGTCATATTTAGAAACATAATTAAAGATGGTCATATTTAGCAACATGATTAACGATGTTCATATTTAGCAACATGATTAAAGATGGTCATATTTAGCAACATAATCAAAGATGGTCATATTTAGCAACATGATTAAAGATGGTCATATTAAGCAACATGATCAAAGATGGTCATATTTAGCAACATGATCAAAGATGGTCATATTTAGCAACATGATTAAAGATGGTCATATTTAGCAACATGATCAAAGATGGTCATATTTAGCAACATGATTAAAGATGGCCATATTAAGCAACATAATCAAAGATGGTCATATTAAGCAACATGATCAAAGATGGTCATATTTAGCAACATGATCAAAGATGGTCATATTTAGCAACATGATTAAAGATGGTCATATTTAGCAACATGATCAAAGATGGTCATATTTAGCAACATGATTAAAGATGGCCATATTAAGCAACATAATCAAAGATGGTCATATTAAGCAACATGATCAAAGATGGTCATATTTAGCAACATGATCAAAGATGGTCATATTTAACAACATGATCAAAGATGGTCATATTTAACAACATGATCAAAGATGGTCATATTTAGCAACATAATCAAAGATGGTCATATTAAGCAACATGATCAAAGATGGTCATATTTAGCAACATAATTAAAGATGGTCATATTTAGCAACATGATCAAAGATGGTCATATTAAGCAACATGATTAGAGATGGTCATATTTAGCAACATAATTAAAGATGGTCATATTTAGCAACATAATCAAAGATGGTCATATTTAGAAACATAATCAAAGATGTTCATATTTAGCAACATGATTAAAGATAGTCATATTCAGCAACATGATTAAAGATGGTCATATTTAGCAACATGATCAAAGATGGTCATATTTAGCAACATAATCAAAGATGGTCATATTTAGCAACATGATCAAAGATGGTCATATTAAGCAACATAATTAAAGATGGTCATATTTAGCAACATGATCAAAGATGGTCATATTTAGAAACATAATCAAAGATGTTCATATTTAGCAACATGATTAAAGATGGTCATATTTAGCAACATGATTAAAGATGGTCATATTTAGCAACATGATCAAAGATGGTCATATTTAGCAACATGATCAAAGATGGTCATATTTAGCAACATGATCAAAGATGGTCATATTTAGCAACATAATCAAAGATGGTCATATTTAGCAACATGATCAAAGATGGTCATATTAAGCAACATAATTAAAGATGGTCATATTTAGCAACATGATCAAAGATGGTCATATTTAGCAACATGATTAAAGATGGCCATATTAAGCAACATAATCAAAGATGGTCATATTAAGCAACATGATCAAAGATGGTCATATTTAGCAACATGATCAAAGATGGTCATATTTAGCAACATGATCAAAGATGGTCATATTTAGCAACATAATCAAAGATGGTCATATTTAGCAACATGATCAAAGATGGTCATATTAAGCAACATAATTAAAGATGGTCATATTTAGCAACATAATCAAAGATGTTCATATTTAGCAACATGATTAAAGATGGTTATATTTAACAACATAATTAAAGATGGTCATATTTAGCAACATAATTAAAGATGGTCATATTTAGCAACATAATCAAAGATGTTCATATTTAGCAACATAATTAAAGATGGTCATATTTAGCAACATAATTAAAGATGGTCATATTTAGCAACATGATCAAAGATGTTAATATTTAGCAACATGATTAAAGATGGTTATATTTAACAACATAATTAAAGATGGTCATATTTAGCAACATGATTAAAGATGGTCATATTAAGCAACATGATCAAAGATGGTCATATTTAGCAACATAATTAAAGATGGTCATATTTAGCAACATAATTAAAGATGGTCATATTTAGCAACATGATCAAAGATGGTCATATTAAGCAACATAATTAAAGATGGTCATATTTAGCAACATGATCAAAGATGGTCATATTTAGCAACATGATCAAAGATGGTCATATTTAGCAACATGATTAAAGATGGTCATATTTAGCAACATAATTAAAGATGGTCATATTTAGCAACATGATCAAAGATGGTCATATTTAGCAACATGATCAAAGATGGTCATATTTAGCAACATAATTAAAGATGGTCATATTTAGCAACATGATTAAAGATGGTCATATTTAGCAACATGATCAAAGATGGTCATATTTAGCAACATAATTAAAGATGGTCATATTCAGCAACGTGATAAAAGATGGTCATAATCAGAAACATAATTAATGATGGTCTTCTGGTCGTGAAAATATGTCCAAACAAAAAAGAAAAATGCAGATAAATAAAAGAAAGTGTGACAGACAGACAGACAGACAGACAGACAGACAGACAGACAGACAGACAGACAGACAGACAGACAGACAGACAGACAGACAGACAGACAGAGCGTAGAAATCCATTCATAATCTTCTGCACTGAAAAATCTCACAATCAATCAAATCAAACCGAAGATTCATTTTATTCATTAGGAGCTGTCAGCTGTTACTAGCCTGAAGTCATGTGTGCTAAATGTTAAAACATGCATAAATAGCATCATTTAAGAGTTTCAAACCAGTTTAAATGCCACTGAAAACACTACTTCACTTGTTTAAAGGGGGAGTTCCTAATAATTGGGTTGTACCCCAAACCATGTGATTTTTTGTCATAAAATCATTCATTTGGTTGCCAGTAGTCATCTCACAAATTTCAAGTGTATCTTGGAAACGTTGTGATGATCAAATTTCACTTCAAAGTTTGGATCATGACATATCTCCGAAGTCAGTCCGGAATTTTATTACCCCCTGTCACGTGGGGTGGTGACGTAGAGAGTGTAACTTTTGGGAAAACCCCTAGCCCAGCATCATGGAGTCGGAGGGAGATTTTACAGATAGTGTTTGTTCAACAAGTGTTTCTGACATAATAGAGGTCCAAAGTTTATGTGGATCATCTGAGGATGAAAGAAGTGGGTCTGAGCCACCTTCAGGTAGCTTTATTGAGCAAGGTAAAGTTCAGGGATGGCAATTTGCCCCCCCACAACAAACAAGACTCGTAGCCTGCAAACTGTGATTGAGAAGAGTCTGACAGTGGGGATGATCTTCAACAAATCAAAATAGTATATGTTATGATAGCAGATAGTATGTTATGACACAACATACCACACTGTGCCAATTAACAATTATGAAAACAAAACAAGAACCTTGGCCATGCGATTTAACTTACGGTATCTTATTTTTCAGTCATTTGTATGGACCACAAAGTATATACTCAAAGTTTAAAATCTTGAAAAGACTTACATATCACAAACATGTTCATATAAAATAATAGTTAAAAGAGGTTTTAAAATTAAGGACCATTTTCTTTAAATTTGACAATATTTTGGTAAATGTTTTCCTGGGGACAACACATTGAATCACTGAGGTATCTACATTCACCTCTCATTTCAGCACCCTGACCTAGTATGCTTAGTCTTAGTCTCAGCCTAGTGTTTCTGACACTGCCACTTGATCATGGCATCAGTAGTGGAGACTTGTCTAGAACTTCTTTCCTCTATTTTGTGGATTGTGAAATGACCTCTGTTCAGCTAATCTAATCATCACTAGGTTTGTGATGTGGTCTAATAAGAATTACAGTTCATTTTAGCCTAGGGAACCTCTGGTAGTCATTGTTTCAGGCCCAACTGTTACCATATTCTGACTCAAGAACAAAATGTTCTCTTCATAGATAACCCTGGCTGTGTTTCAAACCTGCATATTTTGTGTATTTCAAACTTTTGTTGCCACAATTTTTGGGGAATTGAAAACATTGATCCCTTGTCAATTACTTTTGTCGCAAATATTTATAACACACAATTCCCCTGACATTGAGGGCAGCTTATTTTGAGTACATGTTGAGGGGCCAGCTTCACCCACCATTGTGAGACCCAGTTTCCCGGGATAAGGAGTTACACCCGTGACGTATAATCTCCGAAGTTTTATTACCCTCCCGAACCCGACCTTTCTTTCCAGGACAGCCTGCTGCCACAACAAAGATTCACTTTGTAAATAAACAGTTGGCCAGATTAATGTAGGAAGTGTATGATATGATATCTTATTACCATATATTTCATTACATGTTAAAAAAAGATAAGGTTAGATTATTAGGAACTCCCCCTTTACGGGTTGTTTCTGCAAAGTGCGTTTAGTGATCATTTGCCACATGAAAAAAATCAAGATATCAAAACTTATTTTGAAAATATCTTTAGCCCTTTCTCATATCCCAGGTTTCAGTGCAGTACGGTTGTGGATTTTCTCTGTTAATTTGTTTTGGTTTGATTAGCTCAAATATGGTTTGGTTTGATTAGCTCAAAATATTAAATTGTCGTTTATTGAACCTCGTTTTACATATTTATGTCCTAAGCTAATAAAATAGTCATTTGGTTTGCCAAGCCATCGTTTACGGGTAAAATATTTATAAAGTACTGCAGTTCAGTTTTGTGACATCTTGTTTCATTGCTAAATTTGTCACTGTCTAGCCAGACGCATTGTCAAGCGAGAGTTTAAGGCCACATTCCGCCTAGTTTCCTGCTTGAACCATGTTCCTGAAGAGAAAAGTCCCTCAAGAAAAGTCCCTCAAGAAAAGCCTTTCAACACATATAAGGCAAATCTCATCTATAATAATGATGAAATGATTAACATTTTTTCAGTCAAATATCTGGCTAGTGTGACCATGGTAGTAATATCACAGATCAAAAATCACAATCTATCACATGTGGTTCAAATAGACCACATCAGCACAAACCGCTGTCACCAATATAAACGCAAATCTTCAATTAACATTTGTTTTGCAGATATAAAAATATGCCACACTGTTAATATGTCAGTGATAAATGATATTGAAATATATTTGACATATGAAGGATTTATACCACTGCATGATTTGTTAGACTGAAGAGTTGATGTGGCACACGATGCTTTATGCATTAAAAAAAACCGGAAATTGATTGTGTTAGGAGGCATTGTCAACTTCAGGCATGCGCAACGCTTCAAGGTCAATTAATGAAATTCAAGCGACTGAATTGATTTGTTTGCCCCGTGTAAGTGACTGGCGCTACTTTAAGGTTATGTGAGAAAAAATTTTTTTTTTCATGAAAAGTCAACCAAACCGAAGACTAGACCTGCATACTTTGGGATAATAGATTCAATAGACGATTCACTTAAACATCACCTAAGTAAAAGTTGTAAATCGTTTAAAATATTGTGTTTAGTTAACATTGTGTAGGAGACCGTTGATTTGCGAACATGGCAGTTAGCAGAAATCATGTTTTAAAGTTGAAAGGTCGGGTTGGGGGTAATTACTAATAAAACCTGAACGCACCGAGCTGGTAACCTAACGGTCAAGCGGTCAGCGGGTCAGCGACTTGTGACTACCAACATTAAGTGTTATGCCCTTGAGAGATTTTCTTGCAATCTTCAGCCATCGTGGCTTTGATAATTTCACAGCTTAGCTACAGGTATTGCAAATGATTATCAAGATGATACAAAAGTGTGATTGTTTTTTCCCTTTTGTTCTTAACCTGTGATACATCTTATGTTATATCATATCAGTGCTTTATAAACTAAGACTAACGACTTATCTGCACCTGATTCTCTGATAGACGATAAACATTCTCTGATAGATGTTAAGCATGTTGTATAGACCTTAAGTTCAATGTTGATAGACCTGACACATAATGTTGAAAGACCTTAAACATAATATCAATGGACCTTAAATATGATGTTAATTGATCTTAAACATAATGACAATAGTCCTCAAACATACTGTTGATAATTCTAAAAAATAATGCTGATGGACCTTCAACACAATGTTGATGGCTCTTAAACATTATGTCGATAGACCTTAGACATCATGTTGATAGACCTTAAACATTATGTCGATAGACCTTACACATTATGTCAGTAGACCTTAGACATGATGTTGATAGACCTTAGACATCATAACGATAGACTTTAAACATTTTGTCAATAGACCTTAGACATCATGTTGATAGACCTTAGACATAATGTCGATAGACCTTAGACATTATTTTGACAGACCTTAGACATTATGCCGATAGACCTTAGACATCATGTTGATAGACTTTAAACACATTGTCGATAGACCTTAGACATTATGTTGACAGACCTTAGACATTATGCCGATAGACCTTAGACATTATGTTGAAAGACCTTAAACATCATGTCGATAGACCTTAAACATTATCTCGATAGACCTTACACATTATGTCGATAGATATTAAACATTATGTCGATAGACCTTAGACATTATGTAGATAGACATTAAACATTATGTTGATGGATCTTAAACATTATGTCGATAGACCTTAGACATCATGTTGATAGACCTTAGACATCATAACGATAGACTTCAAACATTTTGTCAATAGACCTTAGACATCATGTCGATAGACCTTAAACATTATGTCGATAGACCTTAGACATCATGTCTATAGACCTTAAACATTATGTCGATAGACCTTAGACATTATGTCGATAGACCTTAAACATTATGTCGATAGACCTTAGACATTATGTTGACAGACCTTAGACATTATGCCGATAGACCTTAGACATTATGTTGAAAGACCTTAAACATCATGTCGATAGACCTTACACAATATCTCGATAGACCTTACACATTATGTCAGTAGACCTTAGACATCATGTTGATAGACCTTAGACATCATGTCGATAGACCTTAAACATTATGTCGATAGACCTTAGACATTATGTCGATAGACCTTAAAACATATTATGGAAAGACCTTAGACATCATGTCGATAGACCTTAGACATTATGTCGAAAGACCTTAAACATTATGTTGAAAGATATTATGTTGATAGACCTCAATAATTACTGGGTGCGAGTCTAGATATACGAATCCTCTTCAGGCCCGATAATACTCTAATTATCGCCCACGAAGTAGGTATATCTCCCTTGCCATATCTCAATAAATGTCTAATTGATGCAATAATGATCTTCATACCCGTGTCGTCTAAATTACATTACATGTGATATATTCCTAACATGATTGCTTTCATGGTGTTTTCCTTTGATTTATTAATGCGCTGAACACCATTTTGCTTAAATTAGTGGCCAAGCCCCAGAGGTAATTGACACTCTCAGAATAGAGTAATACCAATCTTCGGTTTCGGATCTATTCTTGTTTCCTCTTTCTTCACAACTTCATTATCACAATTTGCTCAAGCTCGTTAGAAAATATGGAAGTATTTTATAGCTTAATTGTTTATGTAGATAAAGTTTATTTCAATGATTTGTTTTCATCTAGGATATCATCACGAGAAATGGGAGACATTGAACATGAAATGGGCAGTACAAAACTTCCTATTGCAGTGGGTGCACATTGGGTACATGACGTGTACTCCCCTTAAGAGAAATCAAGCACTTTCTCAACCAACATTCGGCCATCTTGATTTCTGTTATGAGTGAACTCATTGAGTACATATTAACACATTAACTCCTTATGAAATTAACATCCTGCCGAACTACTTTCCATATGACTTCTCCAGAAAAATGTGCACCACTCCAGTAACTGATTTTCTTTGGCTAATTTCAATTCTCTGTTTTATGTGTTCGAGTTAAATATATAAAATGTGTATGGACATTTTATGACACACCTCATATTCAATATAAATAATTTCATGCTAACCTTATATACCTACCTACAGAGATTCAACTAGAAAATGGTTAGATTTAAATGAGAGATGAGTAATAGATATCTGTTTCTTTTTATCGATTTGCATTACTATTGATATCATCTTAGACAAACATTTTTTGGAAAATTTTACTCTATAAATTTAATTTAGGCTGTTGTGTGAAATAACGGAATATCCCTTTATAAAATAACTTGACAAAGTGATAAAGATGTTGACTCTTTGTGTGATTTACCAGTGAGAAGGTCAAATCATACTAATCAACATGGCTCAGTGGGTAAGACATCTGTCTCCCATGCTAAAGGTCTGGGGTTCGATTCCCACCGGGAACAATATATTTTTTTTTATTCATGCTGAAACTGAAATCTTCATTTTGAAGTTTTATTTTCGCAACATGTACATCAGAACATATAGAATTGAAACATTTTTTATTTTGATAGAAATTATAAAAAATAATGACGATACAATAAACAAAGGTGAAATCTTCAAAGATGAAATCTTTATGTTGGGGTCTTTTTAGAGCAGAATGAAAGTCAGAACACATAAAATGTGTTTTTTCTTTTGTTTTGTATTTTTGGCAAATGGAGAAAATACAAAAAAAAATAAAATGTCTTTATTAGCAAAGAAATGGAACAATTTCAATTTTCATACAATGCTGTGACTCCAAGTTTTCTACACTACTGACACAGGGTGATACATGGCTCAGTGGTTAAGATGTCTGTCTTCTATGCTAAAGGTCCAGGTTTCGAATCCTGGTTGGGAAAAGTATTATTTTCGTGCTGAAGGTGAAATCTTAATATTGAGGTTCTGTTTGAGTGATATTACTCTCCACAGCAGATCCAGGATTTATACCTGGCTCTGCAAGTAAACAGCATATTTAACTCTCTGGTTGCACAGAGGACACACCCAGTGCAAGCAACCAGGACACAATGAGTAAAATATTTCATCACATGGGGTAACATAGCCAATTGGTGTCATTGTTATTATAACAAAGTGAATACAACAAGGATTGATATTTCAGTGACATGTATACCAAAATAGTCAGACACAAATAGTCAACAGGGGATGGATCATTAATCCTCAAGGGAGGAGGAGGAAAAAAATCTTAACTTTTTCTTCTTGGGCAAAGCTTATATGTCAGGCCTCACCATGAACTGACTGAATAGCATTGTAAGTGATGTAAAATCCTGAACAAAATTATATAAAGGGTATAATCTTTCAACCAGATATTTCAAATACACTCCCCTCCCAAATTACGAATGATCCATTCTAAATTACTTTTGAACATATGAAATTGGCATAAGCCTGTGTACAGTTGTGTTGTTGTGCATGAGCATGTACCATGAGCCAACCAATTGGCCAACTGTATGGTAATTTCATGCAAATATGCAGACTAATTCTGTGCAAGGAACAACGTATTGCGGCAGAGGTAGTATATGATTCTACCTCGCCATGCAGAGTAGAGTGATATGTACTTCAGGAAACATAAATTGATTTGTCTATTGCAAATGCAGAAGAATATAAAATAATAGAAATGATTTGATACCCCCCAAAAATGAAATCTTTATATTGGAGTTCTTATTGAGCAATTTGCATATCAGAAGAATATAATTTTTATTATTTTATTTTGCAAACATAGACAATATGAATAATACTGACTTTATATAGTGAACAAATATAAAATCTTCATACTGGGGTAATATTTGAGCAATATGCATGTCAGAACATATAGAATTGAATATGTTTTTTGCCAACATAGAAAATATAAAAAATAGTAATTATATGCAGAAAACAAATATGAAATCTTCATATTCCAATTTTATTTCAGTTTAGAAAAAAATGAATTATAACATGGATCCAATTTCAAGAATTTATCATAGACTTTAGACTTCGATAAAGTTGATCAGGAGGCCAACCTTGAGCATATCTGAATAAATCCAGTGTGATGCAATAGTTCCCAATGTTTCAGCATTATTATATGTCTCACAGGTTTGATGATATGCTTTGACCTTTTCTCATGGCAGGATTGCTCACTCAACATTTCGCCTAGATCCACATTTAAAAATAAACATGGACTGTACCTATCTAAGGTGTTGTTACAATTCATCAACACTTAAAACATACCTGCAAACAATGCTCATTCTGAAATACATTCAATCAGATTGGTATATTATATATTCCAAAACAATTTTCAAGATCTTCAAAATGTGTAGTTGTCAATATTTGACCATATCAGTCACTGACAGGATGGAAATCAACAGGTCACATGTCACCTGTATGTGCATTTCTCTGTTGTCCAGTGAGATCAGCCAACAATGCATGTACTCATATGTGCAAAGATCACCTCTTGGAAATGGTGTCGATACCTCTAAAATAGTTCTCTTGTTTCACAGTTGTTTAAACACTACTAACAATATAGAATTAGAATTTCTATATTTGAAATAAATTCAAATATTGCAATCATTATTTTAATTGTCAAATAAAACCACAATTTGAATAAGAAACATGAGTAGTAATAATGCTCAGATGTGTGTACAGTGATTTGCCCACTATTTTTGACATGTGAAAGTGACTACACACCCCACTAATCTGAGTACTAATCTCAGTAAGCAAGTGTTCCCAGCAGGACGCCAGCTCATATTTTTAATCTCTACCTACGGTACCCTTACCTGAGACTTTCCTCTTTTTGTCAGGTATGTTGGCTTAAGGGAAAAACACATAATGACATCCAATTTATATACATATTCAAGAACTTATTTTAGCACCTTCCTCTTTTTGATGAAAAACATAAAATATATGAAAATTTGCAGAAATAATCAGATTTTCAATGAAAGAATCCATTTGTCTCTATATCTAATACATTTCTTGTCACTTGATGTTTTTTCTATTGCAAATTTAGCACATCTGTGCATACTTTGATAGTTTAATATCATTTTTTATGTACCATTTTGATTAGAGCAGCTTATTGGGGGTTATTTTCTGAAAATACACTTATATTCAATATGTATGAAACTTTAAAAGATTGCATTGGATCAATTTAAAGTCCGTCAATTTTCATCTTTCGTACACCTACCACATTCAAGCTATTTCTAACCAAATTTAGCATGTTAATAAATCTCGAAATCGATGGACATCATTTTATTTATTCTATTTCATTTTATTTTCATTTTATTTTCAGCATTAAATTTTTTACTATGCGGTATAATATGTACTTTCATAACTTAACCAACAATAAGTTGTTATTATAGATATTAATTCAAAATAGCTCAGCATATCCAAATTTCCTCTAATTATCTCCACAGATTGGACCAAAATGACAAATTGCTCTAATATTGTTAATTGTGAATGGATTGTGATGAACGAAGACTCTATGAGCTCGGTTTTATGGTAAAATCCACGGAAATATGAGTTTCATTATCAAAGTCATTCAAAGGTCACGTCAAGGTCACCGGCAATATTTGATCAAAATAGCCTACAAAGGTCCAAATTCAGTCATGTATCATTTGTGGGTGTGTCCCACACAGTAAGAACGTTATATGCATATGATGCATAGGAATATGCTGTTCAATGTTAGTGTTGCTAAGAGGTATGTAGTGATGAGTTATCAGCAAATAATCCATTATTTAAAAGTCCAATGTTAAAGTTTGTCGCTGTTCGGATACAACTATCACCTGTTATTCTGCTGCTGACACAATACGTGTAAATGCACTCGCAACTCGGCACTATTGAAACTGTAAGTCCCCCACACATTGCTCTTTCCTCTACCGTTTCACCTTCAAAGTCAGGTATAATCATCTTAAAGGTAAAGAACACACCATGTTAGACAGAATTGGCAAACCGCAATCGGCCTATGTGAAGTTCACAAAACTTTGAGCAGAAAATATTTAAACTGACAAAATGATTAGATTATTTTTAGGACCTGTGTACATATAAACTAATTTTCCATGCACTGTGCATGTGCCTTACCAGCTGGGAGTTACCACCACAATGAACTGCCATCATATGAACTGCCATCGATTTTTATTAAGATCTCCACTGCCTTGCGGCAGGCTGACTTTTGGATGTCTTGAATGTCAATCGTTTGAGATTAATGCTCCGGCGGCCATATTGACCGGAAGTACTAACCTAAGACATCGCTCTATTACACATGCGCAACGGAGCATGAAGGATATTAACTAAATGCCTGTCACACTTTAGATTTGAATTGATTTAGGATCACTACGTTAAATATTGCAATCTTTTTATCATTGAGTGACGTAATGTCCCAACCACGTGAAAATATCTTATTCCTACCACACGAAAGAACCCTATCCCTACCACGCGAAAATACTTCATCCCTATCATGAAAATGCTTGATGGCAAACTGAAATTACTTGATCTGATAGACAATACCCGATCCCAACCGCATAAAAATACCTGATCCCAACCATATGAAAATACCTGATCCCAACCATATGATAATACCTGATCCCAACCATGTGATAATACCTGATCCCAACCATGTGATAATACCTGATCCCAACCATGTGATAATACTTGATCCTAACCTCATAAAAATACCTGATCCTAACCACATAAAAATACCTGATCCTAACCCCATAAAAATACCTGATCCTAACCACATAACAATACCTGATCCTAACCTCATAAAAATACCTGATCCTAACCTCATAAAAATACCTGATCCTAACCGCATGAAAATACCTGATCCCAACCATGTGATAATACCTGGTCCTAACCTCATAAAAATACCTGATCCTAACCACATAAAAATACCTGATCCTAACCTCATAAAAATACCTGATCCCAACCACATGAAAATACCTGATCCCAACCAAGTGATAATACCTGATCCTAACCTCATAAAAATACCTGATCCTAACCTCATAAAAATACCTGATCCCAACCTCATAAAAATACCTGATCCTAACCTCATAAAAATACCTGATCCTAACCACATAAAAATACCTGATCCTAACCTCATAAAAATACCTGATCCTAACCTTATAAAAACCCCTGATCCCAACCACATGAAAATACCTGATCCTAACCTAATAAAAATACCTGATCCCAACCACATGAAAATACCTAACCAGATGAGTCTGAACGAGATGTACTTTACAATATGTTCTGCCTTTTGATGTGCTTTTAGATGTGTTTTATGTATGATTTACAAGGAGGGAAATCCTATTCAGAATGATTAAGATGAAAGGAAAGAATTATTCTGGCACATGTTAAGTGAATTATGGCATTAAGCCTATCCTCATAGTAATTATAACGGGATATTTTGAGAGCTTTCAGAGTCATTCTGTAATAAGGTTAATGAGTTATTCAATTAATGGAATAATTCTACTGTGATAATTAAATGTTTCAGAGCTTAATTCTTAAGTTGTACATGTGATTTATTATATCATGTTCAGTTCAGGCGAAACAGACCTATCTTCGAAAGTGAAACAAGCCTAACATTAAGAACCTATCTGAAATAAAATACTCCAAAAAGATGTTTCTATACGCAAAATATAATTGTTTGGCACAAGTGCTATAAACGTTATCTTCAGATACAACCTGATCTTTGAAAATTTGTTTACATTTAAGATAATTAATAATAATTAATCTATTTTAGACAGTAAACATGAAATTATGCAAAATGCAAAAAAAAAAAAAAAATACAAATAACCTTACTACACGAGCTAAACAATTTAACTTTATTGTTGTGATATTAATAATAAAATCAATGAAAGAGTTTTCAAAATGATTAGTAACCTCTAAACTACAACAAGAAACATAGACAGAAAAAACAACAAGCAGAATATAGTCCATATATATTTAAGCAAAGTGTTGTTCAATGTTTCTTTCATTTCTGAGCCCTGCGTCGTTAATGTGTTCATACAGCAGACTATGAATGCCTATTGGCAAGGTCTCACCCTTATATCAGCCGTGAGTCTTCTTTGTTACAACTCTCCATTCCGTTTTCAATTGTCGTAAACAGTTATAAGTGTAATACAAAATGACAAGTTCAGTTAACAATCTACTCTGCCTGGATGCGGTGCCTAATACGAGCTGCTCAAAACTCAATTTTATGAGACTACAGGCGTTAATGCTGAGTAAAACTCACAGTCGGCCAAGGAGAACCTGTCAAGTTTCTTTAGGATCCTCCCATCAAACGTGAAATTCTAACAAGTGATGATTTTGTCCAAAAGTGACCAAAAACCAGTCTGACGCATGCGCTGAAAGTGGCAGGAAATTGTTTTCCAAAAAAATGTGACCCTGACATCCGCGTGGTGCATTCCGGGAAACTAGGCTAGGTATTGGTGTAATATGTATATGCCGATGAAATTCAGATGAATGGCGGCAATTTACCAACTCCACATCAAAACTTGCTGGAAAACTTGTGAAGATATTAAATTGGGTGTGTAGCTTGAAGGAGACAACACGTTATATGCAATTCAAGCCAGAGATATATCGAGAACGAGGTTGATAGATGATGAAAATTTACACTCCAACTTATTCTATTTGACAATATTATTTTTGGGATGAAGTTATTGGTAACTGTTTAATTTTTTGTAGAATTTGAAATGCTCAACTGAAGGACTTTTTTGGGAGATTTTAAGCATACCTTTCATAAGAGTAACTGTGTAGTTATAATAACGTTGCGATTATTTTTGTTTATGCATCAAAATTAAATTTTGTTGATACATCAAAACGTTTGTATATTTATTTAAAATCATCACACATTACTCAAATATGCTAATCATGTGTTGCAAATCAATTATTAGGAAACACCTAACATGATAATATTGGGTTAAAAGGCACTTCATGTTTTTTCTATGCAATATCTATTTTTGAAATATTTCATCAATAGTGCCATTAAACTGCCAGTTAGGGCGTTACACTGTTTATGCTAAGCTGTTAATGTTGAAAGTTCGAACCATTCTGAGCAGAACAGTTCCTGAGTGAAAGATATTTATGAGGTGTAGTTTGGTCCTTCCGGTTCCTGCCAGACCACTTCACTTGCCTGATATCAATGCGCCTTCTACCACGTTGTCATGCAGATGGGAAGAATAATGGTTCTTGGCAACCATAAGAGGCTTTCACCCACACTTAGTTATTGTCTGGCTATGAATCTTAGCTTACTTGAAATTTGTCTGGTATCCCTCAACCTGCTTGTTGGCTAACAATCATTATCTAACATATTCAAGTAATGGCACAAGCGTTTAGTTATATCAGAAGCTGGGTCAGAAATATCCTTGATTTCATATGAATATATATATATATATATATATATATATATATATATATATATATATATATATATATATATATATATATATATATATATATATATATATATATATATATATAAATATATATATATATATATATATATATATATATATATATATATATATATTGAGTTAATGAGTAATGTTCTGCTCATAACCTTAAAACTGAATACATGGTTGAAAATCAGAGCGAAATGAGGCCAATTAAGATCTAAACGTGGGCGTTTAACAAGGACATATGGTTATCTCAAGAAAGATTTGGCCTCTGAAATGGTGCGCATGCGTGTCACGTGATGCTTGTCATATGATACATGTGTCTGCGGGCTGAGTATCTTGTCAAAACAGACAGGGCTAATCGTCTTAGCCAGCAAACTTGCATATATATATATATATATATATATATATATATATATTTAGAAGCTGTTACAGATATGAGGTACTGGAGGTATTTTTGTCAGACCTCATTATGGGGTACCATCTCATACCTTATTGTGTGTGACAGGAGAGTGCCATCTGGTGTTAACAATGAAATTGTTTTACATACCTCACAAATCTAACATTCATATCAATGGCGCTAATGCCATTATCCACCACTAGGGCACTTATTACTACATGTGACACTAGATGGCAGTGATTTATATAGTTATTGCCTGGTTGTATAAATATGCTTCTCAGACATGTTTGTTCAAAAAGGCCTTGTACAGGTTACTTATGTAACTGTGACTAAGCAGCTGCACTATGAAGAGTGGGGTATTTTATATGCCTTACAGTACGTCAATGCCCCACAAGACAGGTCTGAGATTGGTAAAAACCCCATATCTGATACAACCTCTTTCTATATATATACACAAGACAGGTCTGAGATTGGTAAAAACCCCATATCTGATACAACCTCTTTCTATATATATATATATATATATATATATATATATATATATATATATATATATACATATATATATATATATATATATATATATATATATATATATATATATATATATATATATATATATATATATATATATATATATATATATATATATATATATATATATATATATATATATATATATATATATAGTAGCGAACTACTACTAGGTGTAGTAAACTTTACCAAAAAAAAAAATATTTGTTTACCGACGTCTCCCATGGCTTCCTCATGACATATCCGATAGTTATTCATGGTCAAGTAATTTAGCTCACGTGTTGCTGCATGATCAGTCGATTCCCATTATGAAGAGTGAGGAAATCTCAATCGGAGGCTAATAAAACCATTACAATTTTGTCCCATATATTTCATAATTATGGTTGATAGCAATCATATTTTTGTTGTTGAAAATCATCTTTTAGGAATGTAAATTGAATATCAACTTGTTCAGAACTACAAAATATGAATCGATCACCTTGAAACACTGCCTGGTTTTCAAACCACAAGTTTATCATGCTTTCTCTGTAATATTTGTTCTGGGAGATAAATTACAGCCTTTCTTTCTTATCACAACTTCTCTTTTGGTTTGGGTCACATATGAGAAAACATAATATCTCATTTTATCCTACTCACCTGCTATCGCCAGATGCATGATGAAGAAGTTCATCCGGGACCTTTGGCCTCGTTTTGACAAGCCAATCGCTATCAGAACTGCAAGGTTTCCAACCACGATCAGCACAAAGAGGATGATTTCAAATATCACCTGTGCCCTCTGTAAGCAGAAAAAGAGATGATTTTTACACTCAAGATTGCTGCTAGATTTAATCCAAATTATTTATCAGATTGCAGTACTGCATTGGTGTACTATACCGATAATTGGATCAAACGTCTATTTCAGTAAAGATGGTAAGCACCTCCAGTCATATTATTTTTGTATATTTTGGGTTTTACATCACTTTCAACATTGTGACAGTCATCTCGTGATGAGACCTAATTGGAGCAGATATAGTGCTGCCTCACTGAATTGTCATGTCGCAGGTCCTTGATATGACAACCCACCCGGTCACAGATTTACAAGGACAACTGGTTAACCCTTTAGGCACGGACCTCAGCTCATATGTGAAATTGTACATTTTCATAACTGAGACAGGAATTTATCGAAATGTTGATGTGTACTTAATCCATACACATTACATACACATGAACTCAACTGATGATCCCCCCTTAATCTAAAGGTTTTAAGAAGTTGACTTCAATTTGTTTGAACTGAAGCGTGTTAATAAATCTTGCACTATGACACACCCTACCACGTATTTCAAATAAAATCTCGTGCTAGATATTGCTTTGCATTATACTAATCTATTTATTTAGGAAAATGAAAATAAACTCTTTTTATATACAACATTTATCTTGTTATTCATAACATGGTGGACATAGAAAACACTGATGGTGTTTTTTCTTCATACATATTTCATTGAGGCTATGAGAGACCCTGTTTCCGGTTCCGGTTTTCCCAAGGACAGTAACAATCTCTGTATCTTCAAAGAAAATCATATAATGTGCAGGAAGACACATCTCCAAATAATTCTGCGTGGATCAGTGACATTTTACGTAAATATGCGACATTTCATGTGTACAGCCTTTTAAACCGTATACTTTGACGCAAGATCAGGTGTTTTGTCTGGAAAATAGATTTTTTTTCATTTTTAGGAAATCAAAATAATAGAAAGAAAGAAAAAAAGATATATATTTGGTAAATATTAGATCTGTTCTATATGGATTTCACTTCCATCTGACGGTCTCATGTGTTAGAACAAGCTTAGTGGTGGAGTGCTTGTCCCTCATGTTAAAGGCCTAGGTTCAATTCCTGATTGTGTGGTAGAATTCAGAAAGTGGTGAAGTGCTTCTCCCTCATCTTAAAGGCCTAGATTCTATTCCTGGTTGTGTGGTAGAATTCAGAAAGTGGTGGAGTGTTTGTGCCTCATCTTAAAGGCCTAGGTTCTATTCCTGGTTGTGTGGCGGGATTCAGAAAGGCGCGTCATTAACTACTTCTTAGTCACTCTTCAAAAAGAGAAGGGCTCTTGGTCTCGATTCGATATGACTGAATATAACAATTTTCTTGACTAGGAAAATATGGTGGGTTAAATTTACAATGCCAGCAGTGTTACTTTCACGCTGGTAAAAACGCTGGAAAGTCGACTTGATATGATTATTGTTGGTTAAATACAGAAATTACTTAATACTTAAGAGAAATGTATATAATTCTTACATCAGGTTTGGTGAAGTGCAGACCAGCATGGCTCATATATGGCTGTTAACCCTTTGAATATCAATGATAAGTGAATGGTAAGATAGAGTGAATTCTTTTTGATTTGGACACCCCTGAATCTTAGAGTGTTATTCCAACCCGTGTGTGCTGTTTGCACAAATGAAATTGCAAATAATGAATATTGATTTAATATTTGGTGCGCAAATGGAACAAATAAAGTTTAAAGCATCCTTTACATAAATATTATGAACATGACATCTTAAAAAGAAAGGACAATGAACAACGGACATTTTACCTGATTGGACCTAAGATGGCCATGGGCCGTGGCGCAGTTGGTTAGAGCGCCAGCTTATTAGCACCAGTTCCTCTGTGGTGATCCAATGGTTATGGGTTCTATCCCCGGCCGTGCCGAGATTGAATTCATAATACAATTTCACATATGAGCTGAGGCACGTGCCTAAAGGGTTAACCCTTTGTCCTTGAAAATCTGTGACCGGGTGAGTTGTCATGTCAAGGACCTGCGACATGACAATTCAGTGAGGCAGCACTATATCTGCTACAAGTAGGTCTCATCATGAAATGACTGAAATACTGTTGAAAGTGATGTACAACCCCAAACAAACAAACAAAATGGACCTGAGACTTGTCAGATTTGACTCCAAATAACATGTCCAGAGAGTCAAACAAAATACAAGTGCTAATCACATCAATATTAGTATGTTTTTCAAATCTGTGTGAGATTAGGTTTCTGCCATTGTCAACATCAACCTTTAGATAATAATAATAATAATACTAATAATAATAATAATAATAATAATAATAATAATAATAATAATAATAATAATAATAATAATAATAATAATAATAATAATAATAATAATAATAATAATAATAATAATAATAATAATAATAATAACAACAACAACAACAACAACAACAACAACAACAACAACAACAACAACAACAATAATAATAATAATAATAAAAATAATAATAATAATTATAATAATAATAATAATAAAAATGATTTATATAGCGCTATATCAGACCAGGTCTGCTCTAAGCGCTTCATTAAGATAGTGCTTTCTAAAAAAAAATGTCTTAAGTTTCTTCTTGAAGGTTTCTACAGTTTTACAATTTTTCACTTCAAGGGGCAGGGCATTCCAGATCCTCGGCGCATATACCATTACGCGCTGTCGCCATAGGATTTCATATTTGTCATAGGTACTATGTATTCATTCTTATCATTAGATCGCAGACCCATAGCTAGTTGCTTATATTCTAATAGGTTGGTTAAATATTTTGGGGCAAAGCCATTTTGCACCTTCCATGTTAGATATATATGTAAATGTTTGGGAGATCCAGTGTGGAAAATTATTTCATTGAATGATAAAATATATTTTCTTGCATTTTTTGTAAACCTCATGATAGATTCTAAGAGAGATCTGAAGTGCTCCTTTTGCATGATTGTATGCACTTAATCTATATATTAATGCCAGTTCGTTGTCTAAGAGTGATGGCATAATCATAATTTGTTAAAGTTCATCCTGACTTACAAACTGTATGGCATAACGTTAAAACATCCTTGTGTCAAATGTTGATATATCCTTATAATGTTCATTGATTATTAACTAGATCCAATATAAACAAGAATTAGGATAACGCAGTCAGTCCCTATCCAACTGAAGAGATCGAACCAGATCAAAACCGTTGTTGGTCTTGGTCGGGACTGTGATCGTCATCAAGCTCTATTCTTATGATCTTCGCCTTTTCTACTTCATTGATTATTAATATTAGCATCTTCACTTCATGTATTAAGTGTAAAATGGCAGTAACATGTTCTATATCCTTACAGCTCTCTTGGTATAAATTGCTTCACTCTAAAACATTTTGATGATATTACAGCACAACAAATAATAAAAACAAAAATACCAAAAAAATATAAATTCCCCTCTCTTAATCTATAATCATTCATTTCTAAGCTTAATATGTTGTACAAATAATTTTTTGGGTAGAAAAAAATGTCCTACAGGTCAAAATTCCAGCGGACCACCCAAAAGTTAAGACAATGTTTTATCAATATTTGCTCTTGGCAATGCTCCTGGGCCAATCAGTCTTCCAATTATATGGGATTATCAATAGAAACATCCAGTAACATGATGAGCCATTTTCATTTCCTACTTTTTATTGACCATTATTAATTGAGATCTTCATCAAGCATCATTATCTGGCAAGAGGTCGTATAGTAGCTGTATAACAGTTGTGGGTCCATTTGATCAAAGAGCAATTAAATCAAACAGCAATTATATTTCCGCTGATAAACATGCTGCTAATGACTGTAACTTAACAGTTGCAACTTTTTACAGTGTAAATACATAAATAGGCGTTGCGGTGAATGCTACCTTTGCTGTCATGATGTATCTGATAAGAGGATGTAATCTGAACTCACGACCTTTGGATCACCACAGAGGAACTGGTGTTAATAACCAACTACGCCACGACCAATGGCCCAGGCTAGCTTGAAACCAAACTTCATGATTAGCTTTAACTTTAACTTTTTCCATTTCAAAATTGACACTAGGTTTTGACAAATATTCATCAGAGTAAAATAACGGCATTGGCAGGAAGACATTTGCCAACAAATTAGTTTCCTATACAGGTACTGGGTTTATCAGATAGACTTCTTGTATTCGACATACCTCATTATATTTTACTTCAACGTCAGAAAAGAAAACAAATTAAATTATATTGGAAAAAATGTAATTAACGTAAACTGACAAAATATGTATATTTCACATGCAAAACGTATTCAAAACATGAATCCCTTATTTCTTATGGCAGTCTATGACAGTTTGGACATGAACGTGTAGTTCACGATCCACGGGGTAATAACATTATTCAGAATATATCCTACAAATCTACCTGGAGCATAATGCCAGAATATTTATAAGAATTAAGGTCTATAATCCACAATCAGTTTGAAGCATCGGGAGAGAACTTCGTGTGGTCTCGTATATTTACGTAACTGCCTTCGGCTCTGCATGCTCTGGGGGATTCCAGGATGAGAGTGAGGCTATGACGTCAGTGGGGGGTATTTCTCATACAGCACACGTGGTGTCCAGCTGCAATAACTGAGTCGAACCCGTTTTAACGGTATTTAAAACGGGTTCAATTTAGTGTTCTCCAATCACCCATCGGCAAAGCCCAGATAGGTGATCTGGAGAGGTCTGAGATTTTTGCTTTTTGGTCATAATCTCGTTCAGATGTGATTTTTTAAATACCCAACTGTTTAAGTGAAAATTCATATTTTATGTATGATTATGTCTAAAATCTCACAAAAACGATTGATTATTTTTTGGATAACATTAAATAAAGAAAATATAAATACTTGATAATAATCGCCAGCTGCAAAAATTGAATCAAACCCGTTTTAACGGCAGTTGAAACGGGTTCAATTTTGACGTTTAAACGGGTTTTTGCAGCTGGCGAGTTTTTACTTCACTAGAGCTCAATCAACTCCACCAAACTTTTCTTTAGTTGGAGTTGGTAGAGACCATGGACGTTCGACAAACCCCTCCAGATCACCTATCTGGGCTTTGCCGATGGGTGATTGGAGAACACTAGGTTCAATTTAAATAATAAAAGTTTAAGACTAGCTGGTTAAGTTTACTTTTTCTGTGCTAAATTAACAAATAACATGACTTTGAACACATTTAAGCCAAAAAAACATAAGTCTGTCCCAGTGTTTCATTGTGGATTATAGACCTTAATAAACGTCAATTTGCCAAGATACTATCGCGTGTGACCTCACAGAAGATCGGCGTCTTGGGACAGAGCGGTTGGTTGTGATATCTTCGAGCAGATCGGTTGGTTGTAATATCTTCGAGCAGATCGGTTGGTTGTAATATCTTCGAGCAGATCGGTTGGTTGTAGTATCTTCGAGCAGATCATATTGTGCATTGAGGGGTACTTCACCATGAATGCCAGCAGAAATCAAAATCCTATCTGCTTCCTATTTCAGAAGAATGGGTGTTCCAACATGAAGTTCAGAAACATATTTCTACGATAATGTGAACTACATACTGCATTCAAGGAAAGACCTATAGACACACGTTCACCTTGTCTATGATTTAATCAAAAGTGAATAATGATGGAGGAATGGCAGTTTTCAAAACTTATATGTCCTAGTGTTATTGCATCGATATAAGAACGTTCTTGGCACTAATTTTAATTTTGATGAAGCTACGAAAACATGTATTTTGAAAAATGTTTTTTTATACTTTTAAAAAAATGCACAGATCTACCACCAAGAAAGGCACAGATCTACCACCATTAAAGGCACAGATCTACCACCAAGAAAGGCACAGATCTACCACCAAGAAAGGCGCAGATCTACCACCATTAAAGGCACATATTTACCACTGTGCTAGTGAGGCCGGTCCAATGCAGTCAGAAACAGCTATAAGTGATTTTAAAAAATGATTATATAACGGAGAGCGGGTAAAGCGTTTGCATCTTTTGTGTTACTGAGAAAACCATTTGTGATAGCTGTAGCAAAGCTGTTAAACTACTTAAAACATGATGGGTCTAAGTTGGTTGAATATTGCATCAGACTCCCGCAGGGGCCTAACACCTAATAAAATGTGTTTGTCCTCCGCTGGGGCCACGGCGCAATACCCGCTAATTCCAATTGAATGGTGGAACTACTTACTTGTGGCCCTGGGCCCTTTAATGGAGGTCACCCCTCGCCATAATATGTCCTTCCCCTTGGAGAACTCCCCATATTTATTTGTGGAAAGCGGATTTTTGAATTTCTTGTCTTCAGAAACAGATTTTCATCAGTAAACGTTCAGCTAAACCTGGCCGAAATAGCTCAATTGGTAGAGTATTCACCTTGAGATCCAGGGGTTCTAGGTTCGAATCCTGGCCAGTTACTATCAACCGCTATGAGCAGACATTGTCTGGTATCAGCGGTATATAAATGTCAGCTTTACTTTTTTTTACTTTACTAAACTAAATCAAAAATACTACAATAGTTTTTGCGTATATATTATCACATGGCTTTCATCTTGTTAAAGGCACTGAATTGTTATGATGAACTCAATTGAGTATCATTCATATTTATAAGCTCCATAATGTCCGGCAGTATATGCACCGTTTATATCCCCAACTAAGCCAATAACATGTGTATCTCAAGGTAGGTCATCACAATAAATTACCTTACTTTGCTTTTCCTCTGATATATAAAGGACTTTTGAACCATTTCCTTTGTAATCTTGAGGGATGTGGTGAACAGCAATCTTCCAATGATTTATTATGTGACAACAAGACCAGATATTTGAATGGAAGGAGAGTGTTGAAAGCCAATTCCTCTACACGGCACAGGTCGGCCAAAACATCCTTTGAAAAGCCTTCCCTTTTTCTGTCAGTACACCTCAGACAGATAGACGTGATTGGTGGAAACAATGCTTGGAAAGTTATTTCATCTTTCAATAGAACTCGCCTCATAGCCAGCTTGGAGTCAGAACTATGCATCCAGGCAGCTTGGGGTCAGAACTATGCATCCAGGCAGCTTGGAACCAGAACTATGCATCCAGGCAGCTTGGGGTCAGAACTATGTATCCAGGCAGCTTGAAGCCAGAACTATTCATCCAGGCAGCTTGGAGTCCGAACTATGCATCCAGGCAGCTTGGAGTCAGAACTATGCATCCAGGCAGCTTGGAGTCAGAACTATGCATCCAGGCAGCTTGGAGCCAGAACTATGAATCCAGGCAGCTTGGAGCCAGAACTATGCATCCAGGCAGCTTGGAGTCAGAACTATGCATCCAGGCAGCTTGGAGCCAGAACTATGCATCCAGGCAGCTTGGAGCCCGAACTATGCATCCAGGCAGCTTGGAGCCAGAACTATGCATCCAGGCAGCTTGGAGCCAGAACTATGCATCAAGGCAGCTTGGGGTCATAACTATGTATCCAGGCAGCTTGGAGTCAGAATTATGCATCCAGGCAGCTTGGAGCCAGAACTATGCATCCAGGCAGCTTGGAGCCAGAACTATGTATCCAGGCAGCTTGGAACCAGAACCATGCATCCAGGCAGCTTGGAGCCAGAACTATGCATCCAGGCAGCTTGGAGTCCGAACTATGCATCCAGGCAGCTTGGGTCAGAACTATGTATCCAGGCAGCTTGAAGCCAGAACTATGCATCCAGGCAGCTTGGAACCAGAACCATGCATCCAGGCAGCTTGGAGCCAGAACTATGCATCCAGGCAGCTTGGAGCCAGAACTATGAATCCAGGCAGCTTGGAGCCAGAACTATGCATCCAGGCAGCTTGGAGTCAGAACTATGCATCCAGGCAGCTTGGAGCCAGAACTATGCATCCAGGCAGCTTGGAGCCCGAACTATGCATCCAGGCAGCTTGGAGCCAGAATTATGCATCCAGGCAGCTTGGGGGGGCCAGAACTGTGCATCCAGGCAGCTTGTGGTTTGGAACCTTCCAAAATAAAAAAACTAAATATACAAAACCACACCAAAATAAAAGCAGATATTAAAACTCAACAAAAGCCAATATTTAGTGCACTTCCTTCCCCCAAATCAACCTCAGATATCTAATTTGAGCTTTTCCTCTGAATCCAGATGTCTAATTTGACCTTTTCCTCTGAATTCAGATGTCTAATTTGACCTTTTCCTCTGAATTCAGATGTCTAATTTGACCTTTTCCTCTGAATTCAGATGTCTAATTTGACTTTTTCTTCTGATCTTGAATTTGACTTTTTCATGTGATATTGAATTTGACCTTTTCCCTTGATTATCAACTAGACCTTTATCTGTGATTTTTGACTTGACCATTTCCCAGGATATTTAAAAGCATTTATGACAAAAATGCATATTTCTTTAAGTGCTTTTTGACATCAGATGCATTTTTGTCAGCAAAAGACCGATTAACTCTCACTTTCAACAATAACACAAACGTCTCTACTCTACTGGCACATAAATGGACAGGAACGAAATATTATTTTCAAAATTCGTATTGTCAAAAGGTTTTATATAATTTTCAGGACTGAAATGTTTCATTATATTTGATGAACTCAGCTAATATTGGTTTCGCATCGCCACATCAGCGGTATCATTATGACGATATGACATATATCAAACCTTTTCTGTAGGTCAATTTAAAAAATAAATTGCATTATCATTTTCAAGTGTTTTCTATCGTGTTTGTAATAAGATATAAGATATATTTTGTGATTTTTAATTGGGCTTGATATTCTATGAGAACTAATCAATACATATTTTCTTTCAATGCATAGATCAAATAAGAAACAACAATATTTGCTTGGCCTGATATAGTATATATTAATGTATTCTCTCTGGCTGGGATTACGGTTTGTGCGGAATATGGGGCCAGGAATCTGACTCCGCGTAATGACAGTTTTCAAAGTCTCGCTGTCACGTGACAGCAGTATCGTCTTACCTGCCAGAAAAAAAAATCATGTGTAAATATTGTACTCTCTGATTGGAGTATGCCTTTCTACAAGTATGGCTTCCTACAAGTAAACCTTCCTACAAGTAAACCTTCCTACAAGTATACCTTCCTACAAGTATACCATCCTACAAGTATACCTTCCTACAAATATACCCTCCTACAAGTATGCCATCCTACAAGTATACCTTCCTACAAGTATACCTTCCTACAAGTATACCTTCCTACAAGTATACCTTCCTACAAGTATGCCATCCTACAAGTATACCATCCTACAAGTATACCTTCCTACAAGTATACCTTCCTATAAGTAAACCATCCTACAAGTATACCTTCCTACAAGTATACCTTCCCACAAGTATACGTTCCTACAAGTATACCTTCCTACAAGTATACCATTCTACAAGTATACCATCCTACAAGTATACCTTCCTACAAGTGTACCATTCTACAAGTATACCATTCTACAAGTATACCTTCCTACAAGTATACCTTCCTACAAGTATACCTTCCTACAAGTAAACCATTCTACAAGTATACCTTCCTACAAGTATACCTTCCTACATGTATACACTCCTACAAGTATACCTTCCTACATGTATACCTTCCTACAAGTATACCTTCCTACAAGTATACCATCCTACAAGTATACCATCCTACAAGGAGGACCTGTTTGGCTTCTTATTTTGAATTCACATGTTTTACATATACGTCTGCATTAATTCACTACTGCAGTGTCATTGAATATAATATAGTTTTACGCTTATCATCCATCCATACTATCAACAGTTCTAATGCGTAATGTAATGAAAGTAAATGGCGTTAACATGTTGATATGACGTTAAGAATCTATACATTCACTCATTCGTCTCATTATTTTGAAGGCTTTTAAAGTGTTGGGGATAGGACGCAGCTTGGTTCTTAAGATTTCTGACCACCACGCTGAAGATCTGGGGTTCATGCTGCATGGTATAGAAAGATGGATATGTGAAATTGAGATGTTTTCCATTCCAGCCGGTGACTGGTAATCAAAGGCCATGTTTGAGTTATCATGTCTATGTGATAAGGCAAAAGACAGATCCATAGTCACTATAGAAAAGAGTAGGGCATTGCGTCCCACTGGAAGGTATCTTCCTGACCTAAGGTGACCTAAATAGTACTTCCTGACACAAGGCGACCTAAATAGTGCTGAAAAGTCGTTAATATTAACAAATCAAACAAATCAAATTAAATGTGAATTGAGGCCTGTGAATTGAGTGCCTTAACATGTTATCTTGTAAATCTGTGACCGGTTACCGGCTTTTTCAAGGACCTGAGGCATAACAACTCAGTGAGGCAGCACTATTTCTGCTTCAAGTAGATCTCGTCATGAAATGACTGCAATAATGCTATAAGTGATGTATAAACTCTAATCAAAACAAAGATGTCAGCCTTGAATGTCATTACATCCTGGTCACGTGACGGCGATCACATGTGATTATAAGCGACCCAAAATAATAGCTTTCACATTAAAGTTGTCAATTAAGAATTGCCTAAAGAATTAAAATTTTAGTAAACCCTGAGCTTCCTGTTCTAGGTAAATATCTTAATTATGATACTCTTTTCACCGGGACCATTATCTTGTAATCTATAAGACCTTTATAAGTAATCTTGTATTTTATAACCAATAAGTAATCTTGTATTTTATAACCAATGCTGTGTGCCGTGTTATGAGCTACTGACAGACTCTCTGATGATTAAAAGTGCTCATCACTTTGGGATTGTCCATAGAATTTAACAGATGCAAAGTCACTGGGTCCTCTTAACAGTCCGCTACTTATACGCTTTAGATTTTAAGTCATTAATGCAGAGTTTGATACAAATATTCTGGAAATCCATATTGAGTTCTCCATCCAGATTGTATTAAAAGAATGTTTCTCTATTATGCATTTTTGTATTCATCAGTTGCAAATCCATTAAGTTTTCTTAGTGTATTCTGAAGATGGCTTCCTTAATGAGGAGGTATGGATATGCACATGAAAATCACACGAAGACACAGTATGGAACTTTAGGAATTGAAGATAATACAACAATATAAAATTGTATTTCCAATTAGTTGATACATTTGCCGAATATGACAATATTCTGATTTGATAATAAGCCTCGGTCATATGATAATGTTTTGGTTTTAACAAACACACATTCATGGCAAAACTTTCAAACTAATTAGGACTCATTTTAATTCAGCAAGGGATGCAACAGAGCTTTGATCCATCATTAATAGGCCGTGTATTGTGAAAAAGAAGAGAATTAAATAATATTTTAAGTTGAGTACGCTGATGTTTACTAAACATCCAAGGTGGTGTAAGATAAAGTTATATGTTTCCATAAAGAATGTTGGAAAGTGTAACCCAGGGTTAGACTGGCCAATTGCTTCCACCGGGAAGTTTCTACTAGGGAGTTTCCACCAGGGAGTTTCCTCCAGGGGGTTTCCACCAGGGAGTTTCCACCAGGGGGTTTCCACCAGGGGGTTTCCACCAGGGGGTTTCCACCAGGGAGTTTCCACCAGGGAGTTTCCACCAGGGAGTTTCCTCAAGGGAGTTTCCACCAGGGAGTTTCCTCCAGGGGGTTTCCACCAGGGAGTTTCCACCAGGGAATTTCCTCCAGGGAGTTTCCACCAGGGAGTTTCCACCAGGGAGTTTCCACCAGGGAGTTTCCTCAAGGGAGTTTCCACCAGGGAGTTTCCTCCAGGGGGTTTCCACCAGGGAGTTTCCACCAGGGAATTTCCTCCAGGGAGTTTCCACCAGGGAGTTTCCACCAGGGAGTATCCACCAGGGAGTTTCCACCAGGGAGTTTCCACCAGGGAGTTTCCACCAGGGAGTTTCCTCAAGGGAGTTTCCATCAGGGAGTTTCCACCAGGGAATTTCCTCCAGGGAGTTTCCACCAGGGAGTTTCCACCAGGGAGTTTCCACCAAGGAGTTTCCACCAGGGAATTTCCTCCAGGGAGTTTCCACCAGGGAGTTTTCACCAGGGAATTTCCTCCAGGGAGTTTCCTCCAGGGGGTTTCCACCAGGGAGTTTCCACCAGGGAATTTCCTCCAGGGAGTTTCCACCAGGGAGTTTCCACCAGGGAGTTTCCACCAGGGAGTTTCTACCAGGGAGTTTCCACCAGGGAGTTTCCACCAGGGAGTTTCCTCCAGGGAGTTTCCACCAGGGAGTTTCCACCAGGGAGTTTCCACCAGGGAGTTTCTACCAGGGATTTTCCACAGGGAGTTTCCACCAGGGAGTTTCCACCAGGGAGTTTCCACCATGGAGTTTCCACCAGGGAGCTTCTACCAGGGAGTTTCCAACAGGGAGTTTCCACCAGGGGGTTTCTACCAGGGAGTTTCCTCAAGGGGGTTTCCACCATTGGGTTTCCACCATTGGGTTTCCACCAGGGAGTTTCCACCAGGGAGTTTCCACCAGGGAGTTTCCACCAGGGAGTTTCCGCCAGGGAGTTTCCACCAGAGAGTTTTCACCAGAGAGTTTCCGTCAGGGGGTTTATGTCAGGGAGTTTCCGCCAGGGGGTTTCCGCCATCGGGTTTCCCCCAGGGGATCTCCTTCAAGGGAATTTATGAAGACGGCTGGGGAATCGCCGTCATTCCAGCCCAGACCCCATGCAGTTAAGTTAAAATAAATCATTTGTGTCTATTTTACTGCGGCATTGGTGTCTACTTTCTAACTTGTCATATATCCGAAATAAGCAGTCAATAAACATTTTCGGTATTATACATATAATGAACTGTCACAGGACGTTCATTCTGCATGTATTTCCGGGGTTCGCAGGCCACGCTGAAGTGTCACGTAGATGTTTGGTTTTTTTTCTATTTGACTACGATCAGGTTTCCAGTGACCTTTAGCTCTTTTTTTGTGAATATCACCCTTAAAGAAGAGCTATGAATGTGATGCAGACGTAACATTGTGTTCTTCTATTTGATGTGCTGTATTTCTGTTTTTATCCTTTACCAAGTGTTCAAAGGGAGAGTTTTGTGAGGTCAGTGAGATGTTTTGCTGGTAGGATATTATTGTGAGGTCAGTGTGATGTTTTGCTGGTTGGATATTATTGTGAGGTCAGTGAGATGCTGGTAGGATGTTATTGTGAGGTCAGTGAGATGTGTTGCTGGTTGGATATTATTGTGAGGTCAGTGTGATGTTTTACTGGTAGAATGTTATTGTGAGGTCAGTGTGATGTTTTACTGGTAGGATTTTATTGTGAGGTCAGTGAGATCCTGGTTGGATATTCTTATGAGGTCAGTGTGATGTTTTGTTGGTAAAAGAGTTTTGTGAGGTCAATCAGATACTTCACATTCGGAGTAGGTTATGATTTTTTTTATTTCTTTGAGGTTTCACGTCATTTTCAATATCATTTCAGTTATTTCATGACGAGACCTACTTTGATCAAAAATAGTACTTCCTCAGTCAATTGTCATCTATAGGAGGTAATTGATCTGACAATGGCACCACAAGCACGGTTGGCAGAGTGTGAGATCTGTCCCTTTGATGGTTTAATACGTGAAGGCCGGGAGGCTGTGGGTTCGACTCCCACTGCCGGCCGTGTAACTTTCACACTGGTCAAAAGGCTCAAAAATCGATTCGGTATGGCCATAGTTGCTAAAAGGGTCATAAAACACCCTTTTATAATTTCATGTGACGACCCACCCAGTCACAGATTTGCAAGGACAACGGGTTCACCCACCTGCCCCAAACCATATGAGTAACTGTATTCAAGGAATTTAGTGCACCCAGGAATCGAACCCATGACCGTTAGTTCCCAACAGAGGAACCAGTCCTAATAAACGTGTGCTCTTACAAACTGCTCCATGCCCAGAGGTCTGATAGTTTTATGAATGACATTCTAATGTTTCTCTTCAGAATATTAATTTCCGTTGCAATTTGCTTTGCGGCTTCAATCAACATCATTAGATACTGATTCTGCCGTCAAAGCATTTGCAATGTTTGATGAAAACTGCAAGGGCCTTCTTTGTATTCCTGATTTAAAAGGAGACAACAATGAGTTGTGTTCCTATCATTTCTAATTTGGCATCAGATTTGATCAGATGCAACGACCAAGCATTTTGTTTATGAATCCTAGTCTCATAATGATGGAAATGTAGATCATCAGATTTTCTGCTTTAGAGATATATTCAAATCAAAAGCATCAAAAATAAATTGAACTCAGATCATTTGGAGATAGATAAAAACATGAAACAATTCCATTAAAAAGACACGCTTAAAAAGATATAATTTTTTTTAATTCAAAATAATTTTGATTTACATGGGGTTTTGTGGTTAGGTATCACTATAAATAGATTCATATTGCATATTTCAATTATTTTACTGATTAAACGACTCTGAACAACTGAAGGTAACAAAAGACATCAATAAAAATGTGGAATGGTGATTTTCAACCCTTTTAACAAACAACAGCCATAACAACAGCCATTCCAAGAGGACTTTTCACCAGTGTGAAAGTAACACATCCGGCAGTGCAAAATACATGAAATGTCTGTCCTAAGATATTTATTTAAAATTAGCTTTGCCCTAAAGAACAAGATTATCTGAGTGGTTGATCTTAAAACCAGAATAATATACATCAAATTCTTGGGTATTGCAATCACATTATAATTATACCCAAAGACATCGGCAAAATAGACTTGAAATCCACTGTTTCTCGAAACACCACGCACTGCCCATCATATTGAAGTTTCCCCAGTGAATACACTTGACCTCCGGCGATCAACTGTTGCAATTTTGACCCATGTCACTAACATTCCCAATCATAATGTCTATAAATACAAATCTGTGTGCATTCTGTAGTATTTTTTCTTCAGTTTTTACCCGATATCAAACTTGACAATGTGAAATGGCATTTAGAAGAGTCCAAATGATGACGTCATGGAAACAACAAGGGAGAAAATTCATATGATGTCACAAGCACCACTGCGTTGATGAGCTTCAGATCGTTGCTGTCACTCCTATATTTAGACTGACCCACTTTCACCTGATTGCGCAAACTCGTAAACAATGGCGAAACGATGCTGAGATCAAGAAAAAACAAAGAAATATTTTCAAACAGGACTGACATCTTATGTTTAATTAAAGGGAACATAATTGTTTGATTGTTAGTTGCCAGAATTCGAGTTCTACTGGAGTCGTGAGCTAAATTTGATGGTCAGTGCGTGGTGTTTCTGGAAACTA
This sequence comes from Amphiduros pacificus, assembly GCA_949316495.1. Lineage (NCBI taxonomy): Eukaryota > Metazoa > Annelida > Polychaeta > Phyllodocida > Hesionidae > Amphiduros > Amphiduros pacificus. The sequence continues at coordinate 35,044,762 of OX439011.1, forward strand.
TATTTCAAAGAATGATGCTTATAATTGGACAAAAACAATATTTGAGTTTTACTCTTTTTACTGCAACTTTGCCAATGAGTTAGGATTGTAATTACGGATTTCAATCCTTGGGCAGAAATATCAAAATGACATGAAAAAGTGAAAATATGGTTTTTTGGCTATATTCCCACATGGTATTATTTCCTTGATAGTTCATCAAATTTAATGATCTAAAGTAGATTATATAATATATATATATATATATATATATATATAGAGAGAGAGAGAGAGAGAGAGAGAGAGATAGAGAGAGAGAGAGAGAGAGAGAGAGAGACAGAGAACTCCTGTAGTATCCTGCAGTTTCAGAGAAGAAGCAGAAAACTGATAAATGACAGAACCCCAACCCCCATCAAACCCACAAAAAACCCTTCAAAAAAAAAGAAGAAAATCTGATGTGTGTTTGAGGGCATAGACACCGTTCAGAATGGCCTGTTTTAGATGTGAGAATAATTGTTTGAACCTCAAGGCTCGGGTTTAGAATCTTGTTCTCGGCACTATGGTACATTGCTGATGAGTCAGCGCGTTTTACTCTGGGGATCAATCATTTTCTGTGCATCACTGTCCATTCAAGGGACTCTTTATTATCTAAATCGGGGCGTGGGAGGTGCTACCAGACTTTACCTCTTTTCAGCATTTCTATTTCCTAAAGGTAACAGATTTTTTCCAGACTCATCATCCCATGTTCATGTTTACGTTTCTTTATGTCATTTTATATCCAAGCAATGCTTAATCAGGAGTGAATGTACAGACCCTTCGGCGGTAATGCAACATCATTTGCTGCTCAACTTAGTGACAAGACCATGGAAAGTTTGAACTTGTAAACAGGGCTTGTGAATTTGACATTCTAGTTACCTTTATTTGCTTGGGATAGTTGTGAAGACTGGAGAAATGTTTGAAATATGGCCTAAATTAATACCTGCCTGTAATAACCATTCAAATATTTGAAAATTGTTTGGAGTTAATTGGAGTTAATTACAAAATTGCTTAAATTTAGAGACAGGTTAATACTCTACCAGTTGAGATATTTCGGCAAGATACTATAGCTAGGACCGTATTCCTTATACTCACTCATTAACATCCTATTTACATTTGCGGATTCAAGAGGAGGCCAAAAAGAAATATTGATAGTTTCTGACACCGACTGTGAATACCTGTACAAATCAAACTCTATATCGATATATGTTTAAATTGACCATGATTGTACCATTAACCCCTAAGGGACGAGGCTATCTAAATTTTGTTGAGTGTCTGGACTAACCAATTTTTGTTTGGACTAGTGTATCCACATACTAAATTTATAAAATTGATAACCATGGTTACTAAATTTGCTTAATGAAGTGCTGGGGTCAAAGTTCATGATCCAGTCAGTCTGACGTCTTTATCATGATTACATTGTAACAAGTTGCAGCCCTTCAGAATGTTACAATTGACGTCATCAAGCCAGAACAATGGGGACATCAACGTCCTTCCGTCCGTTGCCGGTGGTGGATGTTGCCGTCCTTCCCGTCCGTTAGGGGTTAAACAGACAAAAGTACAAGTGACAAGCAAATAACATGGAACCGAAGACAACATACAAAAGAGAATATCTCCATTGCTCTAGGGTGAAATAACCTGGATATCTCTACGAGTACACAGACGCTGGAACCTACTTGTGAATATGCCAACAATGCCTCAGTCAAATCTGCTTGTAGAACTCATGAGGAACTCTAGAATGTTGGGTTTTATTGTAGTCATTGCGTTTATATTTTTCATCTGATATTATAACAGTATTTATCACAATTCTGCTTAATTGTTAGGGTCCAAATCACTTGTTAATAGCTTTCTTGTTGGAAACAGATATTGTCTCCCTACTGAGGAATAGATCAAAGTTCATGGTTGTTAATATTGAGAAAGAAAAATGCCGTCTCACTTGTTAAGAGAATAAGAGAATATGTAAATATTGTTTCCCTTGATATTTAAGTTAAGGAATGATACAGATATTGTATCACGAGGTACCTAAGATAAGGATTTTGTATTCTTTGGTAGCTACAAAATTCTACAAATACAGTAACTGTTCTTGTGTTGTATAGTACAAATATCTAAATATTGTACCTTATTCCTGGAGGAAGTGTTGAGAACACAGAGACATACATCTGTTCTTGTGATTAAACAATGTTGTATAGTACACGCATCTAAATATTGCACCTTATTCCTGGAGGAAGTGTTGAGAACACAGAGACATATATCTGTTCTTGTGATTAAACGATGTTGTATAGTACAAGCATCTAAATATTGTACCTTATTCCTGGAGGCAGTGTTGAGCTGTGCATAGAGACATCTGTTATTGTCTTCTATTTGTCCTCTCATGTCACAGGCCATTAAGGTGGCAACTACAAGAGTCTGTACTTCATTAGTCGGGAATTTACTTCACCCTTTAATAGTTCTCGTCCTTTCTTCCAGGTCACTCTATACACCATATCATATATTCTCTTCGCAGCAATGATTCACAAACAAAATCATGCCATTTGTCTTAATCAATTTGCATTTTAACCAGTATAATGCTTTCCCAATATTTATTTTGTTTGATTTGGAAAGAAAAAGAGGATTTTGTTAGGATGCATTTATTTGGTAAAAGACAATATATGTACATTGTAGAATATCCCTTTACAGTGATTGGCAATATTCTATGGGATATTTCTATTCATCTGCTGGTATATCACAACTAGATCGATAAAAATGACATTTCATATTTGAGATTTCACAACTAGGTTGATAAAAATGACATTTCATAAGGAAAGTTTCCCAACGAAGTTGATATAAATGACATTTCATATGGTATATTTTACAATTAGACCCATAAATATAACATTTCATATTTGACATTTCACAACTAGATCGATAAAAAAAGTCCTTCCTGATGGACGATTTGAACCTATGTCATGTAGATATTGAGGCTTAATTATTAATCTTTATATTTGGTCAAATAGCTGGGTGGAGCATGAATATTAAAGCATAGCAGGTCAGTGGTATCGTTATGCATTGAGGAATGGGGAAAGTATTATGCAAACTATTGTTTGTTTGTTTGTGGTTTTACATCACTTTCAAAATTATTTCGGTCATTTCGTGATGAGACCTACTTGTAGCAGATATAGTGCTGCCTCACTGAATTGTCATGTCGCAGGTCCTTGAAATGACAACCCACCCAGTCACAGATTTACAAGGACAACAGGTTAACTCTTCAGGCACGGAGCCATGGCCTTTGGATCTGGTGCTAATAAGCTGGCACTCTAACCAACTGCGCCACGGCCCGTGTCCCGCAAACTGTTGTCAAGGAAAGGGAAATATTGATTAACTTTTTGATATAATATATAGATTTCCACAGCAATGAAGAGTGTAACAGTAATACAAAAACAAACCCAACAAAGCAGTATATGTGAAACCCTCAACAAAGCAATATATGTGAAACCCTCAACAAAGCAATATATGTGGAACCCTCAACAAAGCAATATATGTGAAACCCTCAACAAAGCAATATATGTGAAACCCTCAACAAAGCAATATATGTGGAACCCTCAACAAAGCAATATATGTGAAACCCTCAACAAAGCAGTATATGTGAAATCCTCAACAAAGCAATATATGTGAAACCCTCAACAAAGCAATATATGTGGAACCCTCAACAAAGCAATATATGTGAAACCCTCAACAAAGCAACATATGTGAAACCCTCAAACAAAATAAAAACTGAAAAAGGATTAACGTTTTTTTTTATTTATATAAATGTTTTTATTTCCATATTTCTCTCAACAGCTAACAGTATTTTAGAAATGCCCGATCCTGTGTTGTTGCTTCTATTTTTTATTAGTATTATTTTTTGTTTGTTTGTCTGGCCAGTGTCAATCAAATACTCAGATTTTCAACCCATGATAAATGGTCATGGGTGGTAACTCTGGCAACCCGCTCATATATGGTTTAATTTTCTCTTAAAATTTATAAAAATATACCACTGCTTGAAAGTATGACAGCATGGGTATCAACCAGCAACACAACTCACACAATAGGATCGAATTACAAAAGCATTAAAGGAACTGCACTGGCTCCTTGTGGTAGCCCGGGTTGAATTCAGGATAATTTTGCCAACATGGAAGGTCCTTAACAATATGGGTGCAACCAATCTAGCATCGCTAATCGCACTTGAAATCTGAGACCGAGGCTTGCGATCTAATGAGCTGTTTAAACTTAGACAAACTTTAAAAACAAATAGAGACGTACGTGGTGGGAACTTGGCCTTGAGTTACTCAGTAATAGCCTGCTCAGACTCAGAACACCAGCAACAAACACCAGGCTCTGTGGACATAACTGTCTGAATGAGTGAGTTTCATATTCCATACTTTTTTTTTATTTTTAGCAGACACTTGCCGACGGTTCTGAAAGTTAGTCACATGTTATAATATAACCAATTTGTGTCATTGTTATGGCATGAAGGATAGTGAAATAAACTCCTAGGAATGCATGGTAGTTAATTGCAAAGGCAGTATATAACTGTATCATACATGCAAATATATCACCATATCTCCTTGTGGCAAGGTAAGGTCAGAATTAGTCAGCTGTGAAAGCACCGAAACCAAGATGACCAAATGTTGGTCCTCCTAAGAGCCTAATGCGTAAAATAATGGATTTTTTTTCTGCATCCATATATTTTCAATGCAAAACCAATAGGTGTATGCTTTTTTGTTAAACCAACTTGAAACCGACAAGTTCAAAAATATTGGAAAAAAGATGAATTTACTCTAAACTGTATTGAAACGTGCCATAATATTCCAGGAACATGCGGTCTGGAAGGGCTAACACAGAGAATGTTGTAGCTGATCAATTTTCCTATCTTTGACCGGATAAACGTGAGCTGTAAGCCACGCGTGACGTGTCTTGTCTGCACACACATCCTCTCTGCACACCTGTCCTGTCTGCACACCTGTCCTGTCTGCACACCTGTCCTGTCTGCACACATGTCTAGTCTGCACACATGTCCTGTCTACACACCTGTCCTGTCTACACACCTGTCCTGTCTGCACTGCACACATGTCTTGTCTACAAACCTGTCCTGTCTACACACCTGCCCTGTCTACACACTTGTCCTGTATATACACATGTCCTGTCTACACACCTGTCCTGTCTGCACACCTGTCCTGTCTGCACACCTGTCTTGTCTACACACCTGCCCTGTCTACACACTTGTCCTGTATACACACATGTCCTGTCTGCACACATGTCCTGTCTACACACCTGTCCTGTCTACACACCTGTCCTGTCTGCAATGCACACATGTCTTGTCTACAAACCTGTCCTGTCTGCACACCGGTCCTGTCTACACACATGTCCTGTCTGCACACCTGTCCTGTCTGCACACCTGTCCTGTCTGCACACCTGTCCTGTCTGCACACCTGTCCTGTCTGCACACATGTCCTGTCTGCACACCTGTCCTGTCTGCACACATGTCTTGTCTGCACACCTGTCCTGTCTGCACACCTTTCCTATCTGCACACATGTCCTGTCTACACACCTGTCCTGTCTGCACACCTGTCCTGTCTGCACACCTGTCCTGTCTGCACACATGTCCTGTCTGCACACCTGTCATGTCTGTACACCTGTCCTGTCTACACAACTGTCCTGTCTGCACACATGTCTTGTCTGCACACATGTCCTCTATAAACCTGTCCTGTCTACATACCTGTCCTATCTGCACACATAATAATCTTTTCTTCTCCCCCTGTGACGTCCACGACATCAAAATGTTCTTCATTTTCCGAATTTGTCAACCTCTTTCAGATCTCGCTTCAATTCTCGTGGTGATTCCTTCATGATAAAGTAATAATTCAGCTTCACATAGGCCATTTTATGTGGCCTCCATTGAAATAAAAGAAATTTTATCGGTGAAAAATGAACATTGACAAGAGATGAGAAGTAATGTCACGACAACGTGACCGCTGATCTGCAGGTGATTGATATCAGCTGCTTCCGGTTAGCTTCAGATTGTGACGCAATGTCTTTGCAATGTGAGAAGTATGTTCTATCTAACATATTTACCATAAAATCACTTCATTCTTGCTTGAAATATATATATACATATGGCTTTTTATCACCATACGAATTGGCCTCAAAATGATAATGTTTTTCCCTTCATGATAACAACCTTTAATAAAGATTAAAAATGAAATTTAAGACATTTCTTGAACTATTGTTCTGTGAATATAACTGTTTGATTTCAATTTGTCGGCCTTAGATGTAAGCCTAAATCCCTGCATTGGCTAAGAAAACAAAACTTAAAACACCACCAGGGGGCAGTGATATTCATCTATTATTAGTGTAATGTTTAGGCCATCGTTGACAATGAATGTGTCCTTGTGTTATGTTATGATCTATGACAGCTGGTGTCTGAGGCTCACATCCCCTGAGGTAACCAATAATACCACAACACATCTCCTCAAGTGCATATTCACTTTTAAAATGTGTAAAGACTCAATTTGTCTTATTGCATTATTGTCCTAGATAATTAATTATACTGTTGTGAACGTCACAGCAATGCATCAAATAATGTTTTCCAGTTGTAAAGAGAATCATATCTTTGGAAGACATGATGAATATAATTATATTGTTATGACACACGGTAAGATTTTGTTGTTGTGTTATATTATGGTCTAACACTGTTGTGACACATTATGACGAATGATAAATTGATGTGTCATACCATTTTAAATAAATTATACCATTATAAATAAAACCATACCATTATAAATAAAACCATACCATTATAAATAAACCATACCATTATAAATAAACCATACCATTATAAATAAACCATACCATTTTAAATAAAAATCATACCATTATAAAAAAAACCTTACCATTATAAATACAATCATACCATTATAAATAAAATCATATCATTATAAATAAAATCATATCATTATAAATAAACTATACCATTATAAATAAACTATACCATTATAAATAAACCATACCATTATACATAAACCATACCATTATACATAAACCATACCATTATAAATAAGCCATAAATAAAACCTTACCATTTTAAATAAAAATCATACCATTATAAATAAAACCATACCATTATAAATAAACCATACCATTATAAATAAACTATACCATTATAAATAAACCATACCATTATACATAAACCATACCATTATAAATAAGCCATAAATAAAACCTTACCATTATGAATAAACCATAAATAAAACCATACCATTTTAAATAAAAACCATACCATTATAAATAAACCATACCATTATAAATAAACCATACCATTTTAAAAAAAAATCATACCATTATAAATAAAAATCATACCATTATAAAAAAAACCGATATCATTATAAATAAACCATACCAATATAAATAAAACCATACCATTATAAATACAATCATACCATTATAAATAGAATCATACCATTATAAATACAATCATACCATTATAAATACAATCATACCATTATAAATAAAATCATTTCATTATAAATAAAACCACACCATTATAAATAAACCAAAACATTATAAATAAACTATACCATTATAAATAAACCATAAATAAAACCATACCATTATAAATAAACTATACCATTATCAATAAACCATACCATTTTAAATAAAAATCAAACCATTATAAATAAAACCATATCATTGTGTCATAACTTGACGTAACTTAGTCGTAGCGCACTGTTGTATAATATATGTAATTCTAATTTATATTTTTTATCATATTTAACGGTAAAAGATGTATTTGTAAAGATAACTAAGATATTGGATAGCGAAGCTTTGTGGTCAGTTTATTGGGACTGGAATTAGCTGCGATTCCCCTCAGCTATCACTTCCGGTCTGGAGTGATCAATTAGTATTAATCTGGCGATGACAAGCTGCAGACAAGTCCCGTAAATAACCTGGCTATCTCGGCAGAATGGCCCAAGTCACATCCCACACGAGATTTGGCGAGGGTGTCAAGAAATCTAAATGATGCATTAGTCGACCTGAGGGAGGGTTCAGTAATTGAACTGACACTCCGCCCTGCACTGTATCCACATTCTGTGATGTCAAATTTGAGCTTCCCCTGACAACTGTATAAGATATATTACATAGGTCCCGCCAGTACTAAAGCATGCGTCCAGTGAAACATGTAATTTGTTAATTGATACCTCACTGAGATCACGTGTTGGTTTTCATAAGACAGCGATATTGCGACCCTTGAATCTTCATGCCCTCTATTCTTGTGGTGTCTGTTTTAAGGTATTATATTATCTGTGGGCCCCTCAGATAGATAAGTACCGCGCTTCCTCGTCTGATCAGAGCTTTCCTTATCGGTTTGTAGTAAACCGGAGGCAATTTGTTTGTTTGTGATTTGAAGGCAGAAAATCTATTTTATGTTAATCAGAAAGATGTTTTCTGTTGCACAATTGTTTTTTATGACTAACTAGTGCCATGCACGAGGTACGCATGACCAAATAATGCCATGCGACAGCTATGCGTGACCAGATGATGTCACACGTGACCTTATTTCGTCACGTTCTTGCAAATGTGTTTGGCCCCATTCTAGCTTCCCAGAGCAGATATAGCTTCATTCTAACTTCCCAGTGCAGAGATAGTTTCATTCTAACTTCCCAGGGCAGAGATAACTTATTATAACTTCTCGGGGCAGAGATAGTTTCATAATAACTTCCAAGGGCAGAGATAGCTTCATTCTAACTTCCCAGGGCAGAGATAGCTTCATTCTAACTTCCCAGGGCAAAGATAGCTTCATTCTAACTTCCCAGGGCAGAGATAGCCCCATTCTAACTTCCCAGGGCAGAGATAGCTTCATTCTAACTTCCCAGTGCAGAGATAACTTCATTCTAACTTCCCAGGGCAGAGATAGCTTCATTCTAACTTCCCAGGGCAGAGATAGCTTCATTCTAACTTCCCAGGGCAGAGATAGTTTCATTCTAACTTCCCAGTGCAAAGATAGCTTCATTCTAGCTTCCCAGGGCAGAGATAGTTTCATGATAACTTCCCAGGGCAGAGATAGCTTCATTCTAACTTTCCAGGGCAGAGATAGCTTCATTCTAACTTCCCAGGGCAGAGATAGTTTCATGATAACTTCCCAGGGCAGAGATAGCTTCATTCTAACTTCCCAGGGCAGAGATAGCATCTAACTTCCCAGGGAGACCGTTTGTATATAATGATAAGAGACAACTTCAATATAATTTGCCGAAGTAGATTCAGCTCCAATATAACTTTCCTGGGTGGAAACAATTTCAAATAACTTCCCCGAGTCAATGCTGCTCCAATTTAACTGTTTCAGCGGATGGCCTTCCTTAATAAAAATAGTATTATGTTCCTGGTTACAGGCAGTTAAAATATATATTCACCCAGCAAAGTATAATATATATATACATATTACTTTCTTAGATGGATGCAGTTTTAATATAATATTCCTATGTGTAGCATGAGTGGAAATGTCCGACAAATTGTTTATACTGTATAGAACACATCTACAACTGCTCCATGACCTTTGTAGGCTATTTTTTAAAAATAAAATATTGCTGATGAACTTGGGGTGACCTTTAAATCACCTTGAAAATAAAACTCCCATTTCTACGGATTTCACTCCATTTTTTGATACCCAGTCTCAGAACAACTCAGAACTCAAAAATCAATTTATTTGCAATTTGACCCTAGATTTACATAAGTTGACCCTAGATTTACATAAGTTGTCAATAGTACTTTTCATGTCATATGCAACTTTTAAATACGAGCTCATGGTGTCCTTATACATCAAAGATATTATATAATTAACCATATTTGGAGCGATTTTTTTAGATTTTAAATGTATATTCAATGGAAATTAGAGGAAAAATGATATCATGAGCTATTTAGGAATAATGTCTATTATAAGACCTTTTAATTGTTGTAAATTTATTAAAGTAAATATTAAATATTATATTAATCAAATGGACAAATTTTATATGGAAAAAGAATCTGATAATAACAACTCTATTAGAAATCTTTCTTGGATATCTTCCTGCAAATTTTCACATATTTGTTTTTTTTAACATGGAAAGATGATTATATGATTTTCATGAAATTGGTGAAAGTGTTCTCGGTTTGCTTCTATTTATGCTGGGTAAAAGTGATCCTGTGATAGGAAGTCTTATTCTCCCCATTTTGTCTTCAGTGTCTCCCAAAGGCCACGGGCTGTAGCTGTGTTGGTTAGAGCGCCAGCTTATTAGCACCAGTTCCTCTGTGGTGATCCAAAGGTCGTGGGTTCAATCACCGGCCATGCTGAGATTGAAATCGCGATATAAATTTCCATATAAGCTGAGGCCCGTGCCTTAAGGGTTAATGTGTTGTCCTTGTAAATCTGTGACCGGATGGGTTATCATGTCAAGGACCTGCGACATTACAATTCAGTGAGGCAGCACTATATCTGTCATCTCATCACGAAATGACTGAAATAATATTGAAAGTGATATTAACCCCACACATTGGATTCGTACTCTCGCGTCGATTTACATAAATAAAGCCGCAGATTTACATCCAGGCCATTTGATATTTGGGGGATGGATAAATATATATATTATTTTCAAAAATTGCACACAAATTCTTTTTTTAAAAAGACTTTCTTGTTAATATTCACACTGGTTCCATACCAACGACTTTCTTTCAAAGTTTCGCATTATTTCTTAAGGGAAAGCACTTATTCCCAGGTGAAGATGAAACTCCCGGCCCCTGAGACAGATTGATTTTCTTCCATCCTAACAACTTGGATTTTTTTCCTTTCACATTAGATGGAACACGAGTCTTGAACAAACAAAACTCTCTAACGGGAGAACAACATTAACATGGAAATACACACAATTCAAGTATGCTAGATGGAAAGATTGTTTGAAAAAAATAACCAAAAGTCTAGGCAGTCGGAAATATAAACAAAATGTTTGCCTCTCCTAAGCCTCAGTTAAATGTAATAGTCTATATCAATCAGTTTTGATCATCAATGTCTAGGGTATAAGATAAGATAGATTATTATCTAATCTTTAAGGTATATTCAGTGTCCACCAATGTTTCATATATATCTTTTGTTTATTAATGTTTAATATATATCCGTCATAGACACACAAAATGAGGCAGAAATCTTTGAAATGTTATTCAGACATAACAAGGTCAGATGTTATTTACTTTAAATGATTTTAGCCCTCACCTGCCCTGGGATGAGTATCTGTGAGGATCGACTCATTCACATCAGCTCCACCTGGTGACGTTAGGCCTGCATGAGACCAGGGTAAAGGACACATGGGAAGAGAATGGATCTGACCTTTCAGATGAGGACTCTTGAAACATCTATAAGGGTTTGATCAGCTTTATCGAATCGAACTCATTTTATTCGCAACTCCAACTCCCCAACTCCCTCTCAACCCCCAATTTCCTGAATCTTTTTGCAATTTGCAATCCCCCAACTCTATTATATATATATATATATATATATATATATATATATATATATATATATATATATATATATATATATATATATAATACAATATTGATACAGTATTCATTGCTTTTTGAACTGCTAAACAGGCCACAACCATTTAAATCGATATTCATATTTTCTATTCTCTTTCCTCAAGATTTAATACTGAAAGGTTGTCTGTGGACAAACAAATTTGATCAGGTTTTGCCAACAAAGGGCAAGATTCGTGTAAACAGTTTGTTTGCATAATAAGCGTCATCCTGGGATCAACCTACTGTGCACTGTTTACTCTTTTCCTCAAACACAGTTTATACTTTGGTCACATTTGCAAAACGATTCCTTAGAGAAAACATTACTACATCAAAGTATTGGCAATACATTTTAAAGAATCAAAAACAGACATTCATTCAATAGTTGAAATACTTGATGATATCAGTTGTTTTCATTGACATTGATAATATTGCAGTGTGTGTTCAAACAGAAATATCAATTAGTGTGGTTTATCACTGAAATGTTATAAGTCAAGTTTACTTCATCATAGAGTTAAATAATGATCCTTCATCTAATTATTCTCTGTGATGCAAGTAGGCTTCATCAAGGCGGAGATTGACCTTCGTTAAATAAATGACCTTGACCTAAATAAAGACAGAGAACATCTCAGAACAAGACCCAGGAAGTTTCAAAAGATAAGAAGCCAAAATTTAATTATAAAACCCTGATGGGAAAATTCCACATTAGTTTTCTATTTTTTTTGTAACATGGGCTAAACTGATGTCTCTTTTTGTCGTTATTGTGATATCAAATGAAGTCTTTTCAAAGACCCAATAGACGTGGAAATCGTGAAGGCTCTTAGCGAATACAGATCTTTTTTTTTCAGTTTTTGAACTAGCCATGCAGGTGACATTGAATTGAAGCGAATAAGGCTTCTTCTAAATCTGTTGCCTGAGATCGAGTTCCACTTGAGTCTTTACTTAAACCGGATGAGAAGTGCATGGAATTTCTGAATAAAAAGGGATTTAAAGCCCATATTGTTAAGAGTAATTAGCATTGCATTCCAACCTCCTATAACATTTTAACAACCCCATTTTAGTCAAATATATTAAACATCTCAACACCTCATTTTCACATGACTTCAATCTTAAATGTATCAGTTATGTCAATATATATGTGTTATCCATGTCACCAATTAAATGTATGTTACATTGTAAATTGTGTGTTTACCATCTTTATAGGATTTATGGTTTAATGTGTTGTGCGATATCTCGACGTCACCAATAAAATGTATGTTACATTGTAAATTGTGTGTTTACCATCTTTATAGGATTTAAGGTTGTGTTCAATATTAATCAAATATTTTGTTTGATTTTGTCCCCTAATTACCTTGACTGTATTGATATATTCCCAGCCGTGCTGTATCCTGATATAATCGATGGAACTAGAGCAATGTTGTATTCTCTTAGGTACCTCTATTATAGGAGTTTGGGCCAGGCTGAATAGATTGATTTCTGTGTGTGCAAACCTGAAACAGTTATTCAATCATTTGGTTATCTAGAGAAAAGGACATGGTGTGGGTTCCCCATTGTTTGTCTGTCAATCCAAGGATAGCAGATGTATAAGGCAAAAGGGTAAAATGTACCTTTTACATTTAGAGCGCACATTCCAGACATTGTTTGCAGATGTATAAGGGAAAAGGGTAAAATGTACCTTTTACATATAGAGCGCTCATTCCAGACATTGTCTGCAGATGGCGCTTGTTAGTAAGTGGACAGGATTGGGTCTCAAGGCGAATAAACTATTGTGGCCAGAAATCTTCTAACATAATTTCAATATCATATTTTGTTTTCTATCAATCATAAAATCTTTTTTTTCAATGTTAGCTTTCTCAATATGATTTAACTTGTGTCCAATATATATATATATATATATATATATATATATATATATATATATATATATATATATATATATATATATATATATATATATATATATATATATATATATATTTCATTCTATGACGCCATGTGTTTCCATAACAACCGCTTTAAGTGATAACAATTTGCTTTCATGTTGGCCATACTTGGCACGGTCACGTGTAATGAGCAGTTATCCGCGTACGCATTCCTATTGAATACCTTTTATATTTGAGCAGGAAAAAGGCTTCTTTATCGCATCTTTTTTTCACAAAGTCCCATTCCATGCATTGTTCATGGAGTCCACGACCGGTCAGCAGCCCCATCGACAAATTGCAATGGCTGCCATTTTGGCATAGTATCACGTGACTAACGACCCGCTTAACCACGTGACCTAACAAAGCGTTTCTGACCACTTTGATTTCCCATCTCCTTCTTTGTTTTCTGATTTATGGTTAACATCTATTTTCCCGTAGTGCTCGTACATGCACTGCGTGGAAATACTCTTTGTAGGTTCCCTATGCCCAGATGATTTGTGTTTATTTTAGACCACATAAATCACGTCAACATAACAAACCTTGTGTTAACCTACGATCTGGTCTCTATGTACTGATATGCAGTCACCAGATTTCGTTGTTTTTTTAAAAACCTTGCTATTAAACATAGAGTAAAAATACTTTATATATGCTATTGACCGACCATATCGACCAAATGTTGTTTTGTTTGCGTTGTGTATCATATTTTTTTCTGTACCTGGGTTTATAATAACATGGGTTTATCAGGTCTGAAAGGATACTTTCAATTAAGCTCTTTTTGATTTACACACACACACACACATACACATTCACACACACACACACATTCACACACAAACTCACACACAATATATATATGTATATATATATATATATATATATATATATATATATATATATATATATATATATATATATATATATATATATATATATATATATATTATATATCACCCTTTTTTCTTCTGATGAGAAAAAATGATTCTCCGCCATTTCCAAGGTCATGTGTGGTCGTCGATAAAAGAGGATCTTCCATATAATAAATTAGATCAGTTCTAAAATTAAGGTTATGTAGCATTATTACAGATCTGAATTGCTCCTCAGAAATGTAAATAAATGCTTAAAAGGTAATGCAGCTTTGTTTGATCAGCACGATAAGACTTGTGTAGTTCTTTTTGATATTCATATCATTTTGGATCATGTTAATCGCAGAAGACAAAAAAAGTTGAATAGAGGAGTATTCGCACTTTAGTATTTTCGTGGAAATCGTTTGTGAGATCCGCAACCAAGCTCTGAAGCACCAAAACCAAGATGGCCGAAAATATGTCGAAGATTGTATCAAAAATGATCTAACGCCTAATAATATCGGCTTAAGCAGATTTTGGTCTGCTATTAAGGGGCGTGGGTTGAGGTGCAGAAGGTCTCAGACCCCTTTTCTTTGCTAAAGCAACCTTAATCTATCTTTCCACACAGACAATGAGTAGAACTTATGATGCAGTTGGTGTTATGGATCTACAAGAACATGGCATGGTTTCTAGGGTTGATTCAACATTGCAATATCATATAAATTCTGAACTTATGATGCAGTCGGTGTTATGAATTGCATGGTTTCTAGGGTTGATTCAACATTGCAATATCATATACATTCTGAACTTATGATGCAGTTGGTGTTATGGATCTACAAGAACATGGCATGGTTTCTAGGGTTAATGCAATATTGCAATATCATATAAATTCTGAACTTATGATGCAGTCGGTGTTATGAATTGCATGGTTTCTAGGGTTGATTCAACATTGCAATATCATATACATTCTGGAGATGGATGACAGGATGGAGTGATGTGAATGTCACATATATATCACATCTAAAATGATGATGACAGACCATAATAGTACACCCATCTATCTCTCATACCTAGTGAAGTAGCCCAAAAAGCTTTTGGCAGACAAAAAACTCATTATTTATAAATTATCCAAAACAAGTTCATTATCTATACATTATCAAGGCAACAAAGATATGATTCTGTGTCATTCACCGATGATTCTATCATTATATTGTTATGTGCATCTTTACAATAAGATATTTGATAACAGCATGGTCACTGTAATATCTACGTGTGTATTCCCAGTTCCCTAAACAACGTGTGTCAAGTATTTCAATATGGTTTTATTCTAAAAGTTATATTATTCTTCAAGCAGCTTTCCCTTTATAATTATACAGAGAAATCAAAGTTGGGCATATAAAGCAGTGTTTTCTGTGTGATAGTTGGTTATGACAGGATATCTGGTCACATTGAGTTCACTTATGATGACATTTTGGAAATGAAATGTCTTCAGACCTGGAGGCGCTAATAGATGTGTGATTCTGCCGGAAATAACAAAGGAAAGAAGTAATTCTGTCTTCTCTGAGACGGCCATGTGAACTGTGTCTCACCATTTTCATAGCTATAGGCTGGCCTTATGAAGATTGCTAACACCAAACACACTCTGGTTAAGGTTAACACTAAAATAGCAAAATATGGAAACTCTACACTTTTACGACTTTCCTCCACATTTCATACCTCTCAGTACTCCTCTCAGCAGATTTTGAGCATCGCAAATATGGTTATATAAATAAGAAATACATCTTCTCGTTCTGAGTTATGTCATATTTGATCCTTCAAAGAAAGTTTTGTATTCTGAAGATCGTAGTCTAACCCCATTGTAAAATCTAAATGTTCTAATTTATTCATATTTGACTTTTTAATGGGAAGACCACATTATACAAATGGAATGCATACTCTGAATATCCAGGTAAGTCTGTAAGTAAATCTGGAAAGTTAATGACTGTGTGAGTGAGTTCCACATTTCACACCCACTATGCCTATTTTTCTAGCAGCCAACATGCAAAGAGGTTCAGTCACTTGTAAAACCACAGCTAATTTACTTTATTTCATTACTATTATTATCATTTTATCATTATTAGTATTATTGTTATTGTTATTGTTATTGTTATCGTTGTCGTTGTCGTTATCATTATCATTATCATTATCATCATCATCATCATATTATCATCATCATTATTATTATTATAATTATTATTATTATTATTAGTATTATTATTATTATGCAGATTTCTGGTCCATACATGCTACAGCAATAGTGTATGATATGGAGTCCGTTGTGCTGTTGTATTGGATGTAGAAGAAATTTTACAGAACCTGACATGTTATGTCCTTAAAGCATTGGTGAAACCTGGAAAGTTGCAGGCAATTTTACAGTGGTTTAAAGTATCTAAAAACAATATATGATCTTAAAATTGACATACATACAGGCTATCTGTCTGAAATCCACAAAATAACATCTGCTCTGAGAATAATGATTTCTTGTGACCACTGGGCACTGCCCGTACTAAACCGGAAATGTGTTGTGTGACCTTGACCTTTGAACTGTCAGAGGGCTCCGTAAGTCACAGGAGGTGTTGTTTACCAAGTGTTACAAATTTTATAAAAATATTTAAACATAATATCGAAAGTTGACATGCCAATAGAGTAAAGTCTTGGCTTTCTTTTGGTGGTAGAAATATTAAAAACGGATGAATATTTTTGAAGTTATGAGTCCAATCGTCCGAGAAGATTTTGCCGAAATTGACAATTCTGTGTTCACATTGTACATTGACAAAATCGGGACAACTATACAAAATCATTATTTTTTATATTATATATGTTTGCAAAAAAAAAGTTAAAAAAATCAATTCTATACAGCTCAGCATTTAAGGGGGAATTCCTGCAGCCTTTGATGTCTGCCCATTCAGTGGTGTGAAAAACCCCAAATTTCATCAAAGAGGGTCAAATCATAAATTTCACTGATACCAATTATCAGCATTCACAGTTTTGCAATTCAAATCCTTGTGATTTAAGGCCAAACCAGTGATCAAAGGGTTTAATGTCACTTTTTCCACACCTTGGCCTGTTTTCCCTTTTTGACAGAAAGGTTTTCACATTCATAAGATATTTTGAAATAAATAGTATACTTTTCCCACAAATGATTTTATATCTTTCACAACCATAAGATATTTGTCACAACCATAAAATATTTGTCACAACCATGATAGTTATTTCATTGATTCAAATAATATTAAAATAATCTTTTGTTGTTCTGAAGTATACTCCTGGCAATAAGTTTGTACAAAACATCTCCACCCTGTTTCCCAAGCTGGACAGGTGCCCAACTGGTAACTCATTAGGTGTTTACATGAGTACACAGACCAGCTAAACAAAGCTTGTTGACAGAGTGTTCAATTGCTGTTGTAGGTTTCAGCAGACAACTGATCAACTTTAAAATGCCACAGAAAGTTGTTAACAGGGAATATTTTGGGTAATACTACATAAAAGCACTGTTTAGGGTATAAACATTCATGTTATGTAAAGAAAATGTTTTTGAAAGTCAGGTTTCACCAATGCTTTAATAGAAAACGCCAAACTTTGAAAGGAAAGTGGTTTGGTACCAGTCTTGGAGACAAAGTTGAATGGGGCATACTGGTATGAATGTATTCATCCCCATTGTTTTTTGTTTGTGATTGTGGGAGCCAGGCTGTGAAAGAACTAAAAAAATGCATGGCGGCTGAACATTAGTGAAGACATCCCTTGTTATTTTCTTAAGGGGCCTAACACGTAATGCTGAAATAAGAGGAGAAAATTGCAAATACGGCTGTGACTTATATAGCATATGGCTATGGCATTGACTGGAGTACTCGAGGCTCCAGTCTGCGTGGTCTCTGTATGTGAGAGAAAATAAATTGCTTTTTCTAATACAAAAAGATTATTCTATTTCACAAATTTTAAGATTTGCATTGAAGATATTGTGCAAGGAAGGGTTATGTCGTGAAATGTTAAGATAAAATATGATTGTGAACGTACAAATCTAAATAAGTCTATTTTTTTAAATGTAATTGCCATGGCATATGACACACTTCAATATGACACACTTCAATATGACACACTTCAATATGACACACTTCAATATGACACACTTCAATATGACACACTTCAATAAGACACACTTCAATATGACACACTTCAATATGACACACTTCAATATGACACACTTCAATATGACACACTTCAATATGACACACTTCAATATGACACACTTCAATATGACACACTTCAATATGACACACTTCAATATGACACACTTCAATAAGACACACTTCAATATGACACACTTCAATATGACACACTTCAATATGACACACTTCAATATGACACACTTCAATATGACACACTTCAATATGACACACTTCAATATGGCACACTTCAATATGACACACTTCAATATGACACACTTCAATATGACACACTTCAATATGACACACTTCAATATGACACACTTCAATATGACACACTTCAATATGACACACTTCAATATGACACACTTCAATATGACACACTTCAATATGACACACTTCAATATGGCGTGTCTCCTCTTTGTTACCCTCGATCCACAGGAGAAATATAAGAAGATAAAAGCCTAAAACCACAACACAAGAAAACACATGTCTTTAAAAAACAAATCTAAAAAATGTTATCTTTTTTATATAAAAAAGCAATCTCGTTTGGAACGATCAAAGAACACTTGATAACAAAGTCATGACAGGTCTGAAGGCAGAGGCGCACATTACTAGACGTTTATGTTGATTATCCACTGGTGGAGGGTGGGCTTTTATAACCTGCGGACACTCTCCCTACATTTAGACCAATCATATTGACGCCTGCTTCTCCCTGCAATCAGCATTAAAAGGAAAGCTCATACTAACCATTGGTTTTCATTTACCTTTGGTGGGATTTAATGATACACTCACGCCTTGCCAAGTTCATCTTATACTCGGGAACTGCCTTTAGTGCTAGCAATAAATAATTATTGCTTCTTGATAGAACTTTCAATATCTTTAATTTGACATTACCATTCTCTATTTATTTGATTTGCATGTTTTATTTCCATACCGATGCTTTATACAGTAATATACGTGTGTTTTATATAGTTTCTATTGACCTTTTTATTCCATGTCCAATTATAGGAAATTGTATCGATAAAACTAAATCTATTCTTAAGAAGTTCTTAAGAAGAGTGAAAATATGATAAATGATGTACATTTGTCTCAGGCAACACCACAACTAGAAAAGGTCCAATGTGTACAATGTGTACTGCACAGCTTGACCTCTGTACAGCTAATGACCTCTGTACAGCTATTGACCTATATACAGCAATGGACCTCTGTACAGATATTAACTTCTGTATAGCTATTGACCTCTGTACAGCTATTGACCTCTGTACAGCTATTGACCTCTGTACAGCTATTGATCTCTGTACAGTGATTAACTTTGTACAGCTATTGACCTCTATACAGCTATTGACATCTGTACAGCTATTGACCTCTGTATAGCTATTGACCTCTGTACCAATGTACAGCAATGGACCTCTGTACAGCTATTGACCTCTGTACAGCAATGGACCTCTGTACAGCAATGGACCTCTCCTATGTACACTGATTAACCTTTGTACAGCTATTGACCTCTGTACAGCTATTGACATCTGTACAGCTATTGACCTCTGTACAGCTAACGACCTCTGTACACTGATTAACCTCTGTACAGCTATGGACCTAAGTACAGTGATAGACTTCTGTACAGATGTGGACCACTGTACAGCTATTGACCTCTGTACAGCTATTGACCTCTGTACAGCTATTGACCTTTGTACAGCTATTGACCCCTGTACAGCTATTGACATCTGTACAGCTATTGACCTCTTCACAGCTATTGACCTCTGTGATTAACCTTTGTACAGCTATGGACCTAAGTACAGTGATAGACATTTGTACAGCTATTGACCTGTACAGCTATTGACAGTACAGTGAAAGACTTCTGTACAGATGTGGACCACTGTACAGCTATGAACCTCTTTACAGCTATGGATCTCTATGGGTACGGAGATAAATAGCTATGAAGAGATTTATAGCTATCATTCATTTTTTTGTCCTTATTTTCATCTGGTGACTTTTTTCTGGTCCACTTTTGGTACTGATCTACTTTTGTTTCTAGTCCACTCTGGTCCACTTTTTTTCTGTCCCACTCTTTTGAATGGCCCACTTTTTTAATTTCCCACTTTTTCTGGTCTATATTTAGTGTCTTCAATAGTCAAAGGCCAATTTTGTTGCTAAGAACTGATGACTAAACTTAACTGTTCCTATATGTTATTGACAATAGCATTTTGAGTATTCTACAAGTTGCCCCCCACAAGACCACTGGTACCTGCAATCAGGTCTCAAAATTACTAATAACTTGGAGTAATTGATTATAATTATTCCAAATTTTATTGCAATAGGCATGAAAATGAGTTTTAGTGCATAAAATGTGTTTTAGTGCATAAAATGTGTTTTAGTGCATAAAATGAGTTTTAGTGCATAAAATGAGTTTTAGTGCATAAAATGTGTTTTAGTGCATAAAATGTGTTTTAGTGCATAAAATGTGTTTTAGTGCATAAAATGTGTTTTAGTGCATAAAATGTGTTTTAGAGCAAGTTGGAAATACATCTGTTTACTGCCAGAATTTGTCATTTTTATATACTGAAGTGTTGTGGTCCTGGTCAAAGTGTTTTTATTTGATAGAATGTATGATATTGGTCATATAGTCTTAGCAGCATGTAAGCATATTATATGAATTTATCTCAGATTTGACAGATTTGATATAAGTTTTACCTTAGATTTGGAGTATTAGATACATATTTCATCTTATTTGATTTATATTCTATCCCAAATATCATGACGTCATTGTAAATCTTGTTTTGTCTCACCAGAATTTATATTTGATTTGGTTTAAAACTCTATAGGAATTAACAAATTGTATTGCATGAAACCTTTCTACTTTTGACAACTTTTTTATTATTCTATATTTTTATATATATATTTTTAAATCTTTCTATTTCTTAAAACTTTTCTATTATTTCTATTTCACTATGGCTTCATGGAAATCAAAATATCCTATCTCTTGTGAGTCATCAAACAACTGAATTAATCATCAGCATTTTTACAAAAAGTTAACATGCTAATCAGTTGTATAAATTTTCCACATCTTTATGCCCGCATGTGTAATATAAAACACAATGAGTTTTCACACTCAGCAATTTGACAACTGCGCCAACCAATTGCAAAAAGAAGTGTTAAAGGCAATTCAGAGAGCAAAAAATGTGCCCAGAGTCGGCCTTGAAAAGAGTATACCCATATGGTGTTTGCCGTCGGCCAAGGCGGCTCTCAGAATGAGTTGGTTACTAAGTGCCCAGCAGGCACACCGTCTCCCAGCTACAGGGTGGCTACTAGCAAAGAGCTTGGATAGCTAAAGACATTCCTTGTTTGTTCTTTCTTAATTTTCTTTTGTTTCTTTATGTTTTGGTTTGTTTGAGTTGAGTGATTGGTTAATAGCTAGTTATCTTTATTAACTTTTTATCCTAAGAAAAATAGAAATAAATATGCTCTGGTATCAGTTGAGTGATAAAATGTGTGATTAAACACAATCTTTGTTCCATTTTAGTAGTAATAAGTAATTGAATATTATAGCATGTGTAATTTGTAGAGGATGCTCCATTAAAATTGATCCATTTGCATAAAACTTCAGCAATGACTATTTTATCACTCGTGTTATTAAAATAGGATGTTCCCTTAAAGCGGATCCATTTGATTAAAAACATTTATAGCAATTTCTGTTCTTTAACACGCACAAAAGATTATCTAGAATGGGGTTGATACAATCACTATGAATGTGTCAAAGTGATGGAAAATCCGATTTTGTTGAAATAGGAAGGACGATATATGTGTGGTATGCTTGATTGGTGTAACTCTAATTAGATTTGTTGGTCACCCTGTAACTTGAGTGGGGGAGTCATAACGAAGGCTTGGAGCAAGTTACAGAAATGAAGAAGGATAATGAATGGTGTATGGTACCGGGTGTGGACAGATCGAGTTAACAATGCCTCTTTGTCAAATAATGAAGTGCACAGTATTCACCGCCAGAGGGACAGCGCATGCGCCCCTATTATCGCCCACTGAGTCAATGATATAGGTATCACGTCCCCCCCCCCCACCTATCCCCCCCCGCCGTGGATTACTTACAGCTATTTGATGGCAATGCATATGGATGTATACATCCGAGCTTCAGACACTGACGGTTATGGAATGGAGATTCACCAGTCCCTTCAAATAGCCTGGATTGCAAAATGAAAATGTGGAGAATGCCATATCAAAAACTATTCCTCATCCAAACAAATATACATCTCTGTTTTATTCCCAATAAGCTCAAGGTTTGTAATGCTGCATTTATTTCATCTGTGTTTTTTTTTCCTGGTCATATTTAACTGACTTCACCTGTAGATCAGCTCATCTGAGCGCAGCAAGGTGGAATTTCTGCTCACAACCTTTTCCATTTGGTTAAATCATAGTTTATTCATAGATCTCACAATCATCCTTCATTTGGTTAAATCATAGTTTATTCATAGATCTCACAATCATCCTTCATTTGGTTAAATCATAGTTAATTCCTAGATCTCACAATCATCCTTCATTTGGTTAAATCATAGTTTATTCATAGATCTCACAATCATCCTTCATTTGGTTAAATCATAGTTTATTCCTAGATCTCACAATCATCCTTCATTTGGTTGAATCATAGTTTATTCCTAGATCTCACAATCATCCTTCATTTGGTTAAATCATAGTTTATTCATAGATCTCACAATCATCCTTCATTTGGTTAAATCATAGTTTATTCCTAGATCTCACAATCATCCTTCATTTGGTTAAATCATAGTTTATTCCTTGATCTCACAATCATCCTTCATTTAGTTAAATCATAGTTTATTCCTAGATCTCACAATCATCCTTCATTTGGTTAAATCATAGTTTATTCATAGATCTCACAATCATCCTTCATTTGGTTAAATCATAGTTTATTCCTAGATCTCACAATCATCCTTCATTTGGTTAAATCATAGTTTATTCATAGATCTCACAATCATCCTTCATTTGGTTGAATCATAGTTTATTCCTAGATCTCACAATCATCCTTCATTTGGTTAAATCATAGTTTATTCATAGATCTCACAATCATCCTTCATTTGGTTAAATCATAGTTTATTCCTAGATCTCACAATCATCCTTCATTTGGTTAAATCATAGTTTATTCCTAGATCTCACAATCATCCTTCATTTGATTAAATCATAGTTTATTCCTAGATCTTACAATCATCCTTCATTTGGTTAAATCATAGTTTATTCCTAGATCTCAAAATCATCCTTCATTTAGTTAAATCATAGTTTATTCCTAGATCTCAAAATCATCCTTCATTTGGTGAAATCATAGTTTATTCATAGATCTCACAATCATCCTTCATTTGGTGAAATCATAGTTTATTCATAGATCTCACAATCATCCTTCATTTGGTTAAATCATAGTTTATTCCTAGATCTCACAATCATCCTTCATTTGGTTAAATCATAGTTTATTCCTAGATCTCAAAATCATCCTTCATTTGGTTAAATCATAGTTTATTCCTAGATCTCACAATCATCCTTCATTTGGTTAAATCATAGTTTATTCCTAGATCTCACAATCATCCTTCATTTGGTTAAATCATAGTTTATTCATAGATCTCACAATCATCCTTCATTTGGTTAAATCATAGTTTATTCATAGATCTCACAATCATCCTTCATTTGGTTAAATCATAGTTAATTCCTAGATCTCACAATCATCCTTCATTTGGTTAAATCATAGTTTATTCATAGATCTCACAATCATCCTTCATTTGGTTAAATCATAGTTTATTCCTAGATCTCAAAATCATCCTTCATTTGGTTAAATCATAGTTTATTCCTTGATCTCACAATCATCCTTCATTTGGTTAAATCATAGTTTATTCATAGATCTCACAATCATCCTTCATTTGGTTAAATCATAGTTTATTCATAGATCTCACAATAATCCTTCATTTGGTTGAATCATAGTTTATTCCTAGTTCTCACAATCATCCTTCATTTGGTTAAATCATAGTTTATTCCTAGATCTCACAATCATCCTTCATTTGGTTAAATCATAGTTTATTCCTAGATTTCACAATCATCCTTCATTTGGTTGAATCATAGTTTATTCCTAGTTCTCACAATCATCCTTCATTTGGTTAAATCATAGTTTATTCCTAGATCTCACAATCATCCTTCATTTGGTTAAATCATAGTTTATTCCTAGATCTCACAATCATCCTTCATTTGGTTAAATCATAGTTTATTACTAGATCTCACAATCATCCTTCATTTGGTTAAATCATAGTTTATTCATAGATCTCACAATCATCCTTCATATGGTTAAATCATAGTTTATTCATAGATCTCACAATCATCCTTCATTTGGTTAAATCATAGTTTATTACTAGATCTCGCAATCATCCTTCATTTGGTTAAATCATAGTTTATTCCTTGATCTCACAATCATCCTTCATTTGGTTAAATCATAGTTTATTCCTAGATCTCACAATCATCCTTCATTTGGTTAAATCATAGTTTATTCATAGATCTCACAATCATCCTTCATTTGGTTAAATCATAGTTTATTACTAGATCTCGCAATCATCCTTCATTTGGTTAAATCATAGTTTATTCCTAGATCTCACAATCATCCTTCATTTGGTTAAATCATAGTTTATTCCTAGATCTCACAATCATCCTTCATTTGGTTAAATCATAGTTTATTCATAGATCTCACAATCATCCTTCATTTGGTTAAATCATAGTTTATTACTAGATCTCGCAATCATCCTTCATTTGGTTAAATCATAGTTTATTCCTAGATCTCACAATCATCCTTCATTTGGTTAAATCATAGTTTATTCCTAGATCTCACAATCATCCTTCATTTGGTTAAATCATAGTTTATTCCTAGATCTCGCAATCATCCTTCATTTGGTTAAATCATAGTTTATTCCTAGATCTCACAATCATCCTTCATTTGGTTAAATCATAGTTTATTCCTAGATCTCACAATCATCCTTCATTTGGTTAAATCATAGTTTATTCATAGATCTCACAATCATCCTTCATTTGGTTAAATCATAGTTTATTACTAGATCTCGCAATCATCCTTCATTTGGTTAAATCATAGTTTATTCCTTGATCTCACAATCATCCTTCATTTGGTTAAATCATAGTTTATTCCTAGATCTCACAATCATCCTTCATTTGGTTAAATCATAGTTTATTCATAGATCTCACAATCATCCTTCATTTGGTTAAATCATAGTTTATTACTAGATCTCGCAATCATCCTTCATTTGGTTAAATCATAGTTTATTCCTAGATCTCACAATCATCCTTCATTTGGTTAAATCATAGTTTATTCCTAGATCTCACAATCATCCTTCATTTGGTTAAATCATAGTTTATTCATAGATCTCACAATCATCCTTCATTTGGTTAAATCATAGTTTATTCCTAGATCTCACAATCATCCTTCATTTGGTTAAATCATAGTTTATTCCTTGATCTCACAATCATCCTTCATTTGGTTAAATCATAGTTTATTCATAGATCTCGCAATCATCCTTCATTTGGTTAAATCATAGTTTATTCCTAGATCTCACAATCATCCTTCATTTGGTTAAATCATAGTTTATTCATAGATCTCACAATCATCCTTCATTTGGTTAAATCATAATTTATTCCTAGATCTCACAATCATCCTTCATTTGGTTAAATCATAATTTATTCCTAGATCCCACAATCATCCTTCATTTGGTTAAATCATAGTTTATTCCTAGATATCACAAGCATCCTTCATTTGGTTAAATCATAGTTTATTCCTAGATATCACAAGCATCCTTCATTTGGTTAAATCATAGTTTATTCCTAGATATCACAAGCATCCTTCATTTGGTTAAATCATAGTTTAATCCTAGATCTCACAATCATCCTTCATTTGGTTAAATCATAATTTATTCCTAGATCTCACAATCATCCTTCATTTGGTTAAATCATAATTTATTCCTAGATCCCACAATCATCCTTCATTTGGTTAAATCATAGTTTATTCCTAGATATCACAAGCATCCTTCATTTGGTTAAATCATAGTTTATTCATAGATCTCACAATCATCCTTCATTTGGTTAAATCATAATTTATTCCTAGATCCCACAATCATCCTTCATTTGGTTAAATCATAGTTTATTCCTAGATATCACAAGCATCCTTCATTTGGTTAAATCATAGTTTAATCCTAGATCTCACAATCATCCTTCATTTGGTTAAATCATAGTTTATTCCTAGATCTCACAATCATCCTTCATTTGGTTAAATCATAGTTTATTCCTAGATCCCACAATCATCCTTCATTTGGTTAAATCATAGTTTATTCATAGATCTCACAATCATCCTTCATTTGGTTAAATCATAGTTTATTCCTAGATCTCACAATCATCCTTCATTTGGTTAAATCATAGTTTATTTCTAGATCCCACAATCATCCTTCATTTGGTTAAATCATAGTTTATTCCTTGATCTCACAATCATCCTTCATTTGGTTAAATCATAGTTTATTCATAGATCTCACAATCATCCTTCATTTGGTTAAATCATAGTTTATTCCTAGATCTCACAATCATCCTTCATTTGGTTAAATCATATTTTATTCCGAGATCTCACAATCATCATTCATTTGGTTAAATCATAGTTTATTCCTAGATCTCGCAATCATTCGTGGATGTAATGCATGATCATCAGAAGGCAAAAAATCACAAACTAAAAAGTTGAGTATATTGTATGAAGCCATAATAGTTTGGAAGTTGTAATTATATGTGCTCTTCATAATCTTATGAATTAGCTGGATACAAATAGAACAGAGGGATGTTCAAACACAAAACAAGGCCAATCTCAATTGTTATCTCTACAAAGGTATTTTCTTGATATTTTGGGTCAGCGCCATCCTCCCAAACACCCAATCACCACAATTCTGTGCCTAACAGTTTAGTAAATCATCCACTCTTTGACTGAACAGGAGTGAGAGGTACTTAAGTATTTACTGTGAGCTAACCTGCTGGGAATATGAAGAAGGATCAGGCAATTTGCCTTTATCATCATCCTGCTT
The DNA here is from genome assembly GCA_949316495.1 of Amphiduros pacificus. Lineage (NCBI taxonomy): Eukaryota > Metazoa > Annelida > Polychaeta > Phyllodocida > Hesionidae > Amphiduros > Amphiduros pacificus. Next base: position 35,072,409 of record OX439011.1, read on the forward strand.
CGCGGAGCACTGCCCTACACCGGAAGTAGACTGACAGGGTCAATTTCTGTGCCGGAAGTTGTGAGAGCTTTCCCTGGTTTTGCGGTGCTTCTATTTTCTTTATGACGGAGATAAATTTATATAGTCCATCATGGTTCTGATGAACGGCAGGTGAATGCTTGATGGGATAACGACCTTTCAGACACAAGATATTATCGGGGATTGCGCTTTTTGGATGCAATATTTTGTCAACTACATATACATATTTAGTATCCAAATTGGCGTACAAAATATCAATGTCCCTGTAAAAATACTACATTCTCTTATGTTGGGGTATGGAGGGGATGGGGGTGTGGGGGTAAGGAGGAGAGGGGGGTAATCCATTTTGGTTTAATTATTGTACTATGTCCTTTGTCAATTTCAGTGATATCTTCAAAACAGAATAACTCATCTTTTTTTATCAAATTCACGAGACTTGCTTTTTTCAAATGACAAAAATTTCTACAAATGTCTTCAAAATGTTCTGAATTTTTAAATTTATCAGAATCATATGGACAGAAGCCGCTTTTACCCCATTTTTTCTTGCCATTGAGATATTGCAAAGAATGTAAATCAATAATTTACAGGTTAGATGTCTTTGGTGGGCGTGGTTGTTTGGATCCGAGAAAATTCAATAACTTGAGTACCCTGTTAGTCCATTTTGTACTCCACGTTCAGTGTTTGCATATATATATATATAAACAGGTATATATATATATATATATATATATATATATATATATATATATATATATATATATATATATATATATATATATATATATATATATATATATATATATATATATATATATAAGCAAATATAAGCAAATATAAGCAAAACATCTTTCCGTCCACATCAATAAAATACAAAAATAACCTTGGCAGCAAAAGATTACATGCCCATCTCACATTTCAAACCTTTTGATCTTTCATAAATCGCAACCTGAACGAGACAAACTATAGAACAGAGTACATTAAAAAAGGAAAAAAAAGTTTTCTGGGGAAAATAAACTAGCATCATCAGCCGAACAGCGCTGCTGGGAGCCTTGAAATGTCAAATGCTTTGGGGAAGAGGATTTAGGCTTAGAGCATTTGGTCACGCCTTGGATGGCAAATACTCTCATCCTTTCTGTCTTGTTTGTGACTATTTGCGTGTCATAAACCTGTTTTTGCTTTTCATATTATCATGTCCGTCCTTTAGAGATTCTGTAATTTACGTATTTTGGAACATACTATCGGGATTTGACGAGGTAGGTGTGAACGGGCGGGTGTGAAAACATCTGAGAACGTCTTACAATGGAGGTATAAACACGTCTAACAAAGCAAATGTCAATACCTCTAACAAGGTAGATGGGATCGTGTCTTTTGTGGCAAGTGTGAACACGTCTTACAAACAGGTGTCAATACCTCTAACAAGGTAGATGGGAACATGTCTTTCAAGGCAAGTGTGAACACGTCTTACAAACAGGTATCAATACCTCTAACAGTGTAGATAGGAACATGTCTTTCATGACAAGTGTGAACACGTCTTACAAACAGGTGTCAATACCTCTAACAAGGTAGATGGGAACATGTCTTTCATGACAAGTGTGAACACGTCTTACAAACAGGTGTCAATACCTCTAACAAGGTAGATGGGAACATGTCTTTCAAGGCAAGTGTGAATACTTCTTACAAACAGGTATCAATACCTCTAACAGTGTAGATAGGAACATGTCTTTCATGACAAGTGTGAACACGTCTTACAAACAGGTGTCAATACCTCTAACAAGGTAGATGGGAACATGTCTTTCATGACAAGTGTGAATACTTCTTACAAACAGGTGTCAATACCTTTAACAAGGTAGATGGGAACATGTCTTTCAAGGCAAGTGTGAATACTTCTTACAAACAGGTGTCAATACCTCTAACAAGGTAGATGGGAACATGTCTTTCAAGGCAAGTGTGAATACTTCTTACAAACAGGTGTCAATACCTTTAACAAGGTAGATGGGAACATGTCTTTCATGACAAGTGTGAACACGTCTTACAAACAGGTGTCAATACCTTTAACAAGGTAGATGGGAACATGTCTTTCATGACAAGTGTGAACACGTCTTACAAACAGGTGTCAATACCTCTAACAAGGTAGATGGGAACATGTCTTTCATGACAAGTGTGAATACTTCTTACAAACAGGTGTCAATACCTTTAACAAGGTAGATGGGAACATGTCTTTCATGACAAGTGTGAACACGTCTTACAAACAGGTGTCAATACCTCTAACAAGGTAGATGGGAACATGTCTTTCATGACAAGTGTGAATACTTCTTTCAAGCCAGGTGTCAATACCTCTAACAAGGTAGATGGGAACATGTCTTTCATGACAAGTGTAAATACTTCTTTCAAGCCAGGTGTCAATACCTCTAACAAGGTAGTTAAAAACACGTCTTTCAAGGTAGGTGTCAACACCTCTGACAAGGTAGATGTGAACGCGTCTTACATGGTAAGTGTGAACACTTCTTACAAGCAGGTGTCAAAAATCTGTGAATGCAACTTTTAAGGCAGGTGTGAATGCAACTTTCAAGGCAGGTGTAAACACTTTTTACATGGAAGGTGTCAAAACATCAAGCAAGGCTATGTTTGCTTGCGTCTCACCTGTGTGACGCCTGTGATGAACTAGTGTTGTTGTTTTTTATTTTCTTTTTTTATTATTATTTATTGTTTTTATTTTGTTTATTTTTTCGGAGCTCTTAATTCATCAATTTTGTCAATTCAATGAATGTAAACATTCAATTGAAAACACAACGTGCAAATGATACCTGCAGTTCACAGCAGGGAGCTTTCGTGCTTTGCCAGGCATTGTTCCACTCTAATTCTCACTCTCAGTTGTTTCACATTCTATCCTGTCCCATTAAAATTAAAAGTTAGATATTGGGGACATGCTATGTAGATACATTTTATGATCAAAAATCAATACCAGGCCACAGTTCCGCTGTGGTGATCCAAAGGTCGTGGTTTCGATCCCCAGCCATGCTGAGATTGAATTCATGATATAAGTCTCCATATGAGCTTTGTGGCCCGTGCTTTGTAAATCTGTGAGCGGTTGGGATGTCATGTCAAGGACCTGTAACATGACAATTCAGTGAGGCAGCACTATATCTGCTACAAGTAGGTCTCATCATGAACTGATTGAAATAATTTTGAAACTGATGTAAAACCGCAAACAAACAAACAAACAAACAAACAAACAAACAAACAAACAAACAAACAAACAAACAAACAAGCAAACAAACAAACAAACAAACAAACAAAAATCAATGTCAAGGATGATTTTCGATGGCGTTTTGAACATTTATGGAATATCACAGCTAGAATTGGCTTTAGAATTTGTAAATTTTCAATTCATTTGATCATTATCTCTCCATGGAACCATCAAAATCTCGAATCGATAAAGTGTCTCAAATTTCTATGAATCAAATCAAAACTTTATTTACGTAAAAATAATAGCACATTCTCATTATCTCCTGTTCATATCTGTGAGTATTCATTACAAAACAATTCCGAATCAATACAAATTGTGAAAATCTCTGTTTCATTTACAAGGGTTTGATATATTAATCTTATTTATTTTTATTTATATATATTTTTTTATAACTTTTTGATGAAATCGGATGAAATAATTAAATCTATATACAGAAATAAACACATCCAAAAATATTTATTGCACTGACAATGAAGGTGATGAAATGTAGACTCTAACTGAACAATATCGGAGATTAGCCCATCTGGACAATATCGGAGATCAGCCCATCTGGACAATATTGGAGATTAGCCTATTTGGACAATATCAGAGATCAGCCCATCTGGACAATATCAGAGATCAGCCCATCTGGACAATATCTGGGATTAGCGCATCTGGACAATATCGGAGATTAGCCCATCTGGACAATATCAGAGATAGCCCATCTGGACAGTTCAAATAATTTTAACACATAAAAAACGTAACCCACTTATTCCTTTCCGAAGCAGATCCAGGGTTTATACCTGGCTCTGCAAGTAAACAAAGCATTCAACTCTATGAGTGAGTTACACAGAGGCCACGCCCAGTGCAAGCAGCCAATCGAACTGAGTCACATTGTTTGTCACATGTGATAACACAGCCAATTGTTGTCATTGTTTTGGTGAGAATTGAGCACAACATCAAATGAATGCACTGGTAAGAACACGTGCGAGCGATAATCAGTGATGTCTTTCTGGTTGTGGCAACTTGTTTTGGTCACCAACTGTGCACCTGTCTGAGGGTTATGCAATCAACCCTGCGGAAAATATAGGGGCATTTTGATGCCGACTGAGGCAGAGGTAGTATGTGACACTTTGTGGAGAAATATAAAAAGTCCTCCTGGTGTTAGCGCCATTCAATAAGTGTCTGGCTTTGAAACCTTTCTGTTTACCTTGGTATATTAAATTTTCAAAAGTGATCTGTAAAGAACTCCAACACTTCCCGTCTGGTATATATTGCATTTTGATCTGTTTAGTTCCATTGTCCAATTGAAATGCGATCCCCTAAACCTGTACCCTCCAAAAAACCTGAACGTCTCTGTCATATCAGTCCCTGCCACCAAAGCTATAAAGGTGCGCACAGAATCGAGCGCAAGTCATCAGTATTCATTGGTGAAAGGATATAAATAGATTTGTTTTGTACTGGCAGTTGTACTGATTGCTCAGTCTATGTACCGGACACCTGGTTACAGTTTATGACCTGATGTTGGTCAATTCAGACTTGATGATATTTTTGTGAATAAGGCATGACTCGGGGATTTCCAAATTTTGAATAAGATCAAAAACAGGGTTAATGACTGCAGAGGTAGTAATTAAATAATACCTATGTAATGCAGGGTACCAAAAGTGACGCAAGTTGCATATCTAGCAAGATCCTGCCAGTAAAAGATTATTTTATTGAGCATGACCTTGATGCCCTGTTCATGACTGAAACTTGGATGCATGACTCAAAATCTGACAAAGTCAAAAGTGAACTTGAAGAAGGGTCACTTGAATTTGAGTCTTTTCCTAGGATAGGTCGCACAGGGGGAGGAATAGGGATTTTATACAAATCTGAACTACCCTTCAGAACCAATAGGGCCAACCAACCAGTGGTCACCACCATGGAACTCATGGAGTCATCCATCACATTGAGGGGAAAAAAGATAACGTTTGTGGTGATATATAGGCCTGAACCATCTGATCGGAATAGATATACCTATTCTGAGTTTTATGATGAGTTCACACAGTTGGTTGCACATTATGGATCATTTAGTCATGAGGTCATTTTCCTTGGTGACTACAACTTCCATGTAAACCTCCCCTTAAAACCTGATGTCATTAAGTTTAATGATATTCTATCTACCTTTGATCTAACACAATGGGTTCATGAACCAACCCATAGGTTAGGGAACACCCTTGATCTAATCATTACCTTCAGGGGTAACAAACTCCTGAAGAGCCACCTAGTGGATGAATACTTATCTGATCATAAAATGATTAAGATATACCTTGATATTTCACCTCCAAAACCCCCCAATAAATCTATCAAATACAGGAATTTCAAGGGATTAGATCTTGAGTCACTGAGGAGGGAAATCAAATCCCTAACTAGTAGTGACACAAAATGGGAACACTTATCCCTGAATGACATGGTAAATCACTATGACAGGGAACTCACGTCACTCATGGATAAACATGCTCCTATCAAGGTTGCCAAGGTCACTCAGCGCAAACCTGTACCTTGGATGAGTGACCAACTAAAGCTGGAAAGGTCTCTCAAGAGGAAACTTGAGAGGAAAATGAACAAGACTGGCTCTCACATTGACAAGGAGCTGTATAACTCTCAAAGGAACAAATACAACTCAATGCTTAAATCTGCTCAATCAGCATATTTTTCCAACCTGGTTGAGGAAAACAAACATGACCCTAAAAAGCTATTTAGAGTCATTGACACAGTCATGCACAAGAAAAAGGACACACCTATGCCCCAATCTGACTGTGTAGTCACTCAAGCTGAGAAGTTTAACACATTCTTTCTTGAAAAAATAGAGAGAATCCGCCTGGACATTGATAATGCTCCATCCTGCCAAACTTCGCCACCAGGTGACACTGCGAACAATAGTACTACATGTCTGGAAAGGTTCACAACCTTAACCATTGACGACGTACGGAAATTGGTTAAAAGGTCTGCAAAGAAGTCATGTGAGCTGGATCCAATTCCAACCTGGCTCTTACTTGAACTCTTAGATGACCTCCTTCCAATAATTACTTCCATCATAAATAAATCATTGATGGACTCAGCAGTATCGGAAAATATGAAAATAGCCATCATAACACCCCTGCTGAAGAAACTTGGTCTAGAACTAGTTGAAAAAAATTATAGGCCTGTTTCCAACCTAACATTTGTCTCTAAACTAACTGAGAGGGCGGTTGCAGACCAACTAGTCCCCCATCTTGTAAGGAATGGTCTTACTGACAAGTTTCAATCAGCCTACAAAGAATATCACAGTACTGAAACTGCTCTGTTAAAAGTTCAAAATGATATTTTGGGTGCTCTTGACAGTAGAAAGTCAGTTATCTTGCTGTTGCTTGACCTTTCCGCTGCCTTTGACACTATTGGTCATCAAATCCTTTTGGACAGACTGAGGGATAGATGCAACGACAAAGGTCATGCACTCTCCTGGATTCGGTCATACCTAATGGACAGAAAGCAATGTGTGAAGGTGGGGATCCACAGATCCCGTCTCAAATCCCTAAAATATGGGGTACCCCAGGGCTCAGTCCTGGGTCCAATACTGTTCACCATTAACATGACACCCCTATCTGACATACTTGCCAAATATGGTCTGAGCTATCACATTTATGCAGATGATACCCAGATCTACATCCCTGTTGATCATGCATCTCCCCATCATGTGGATATGAGCAGACACAAACTGGAAGAGTGTGTCAGTGAGGTTAGAAATTTCCTCATATCAAACAAGATGAAAATAAATGATGGAAAAACTGAGATGCTCATATGTACTGACAGGTACAGTACTACCACACATAGCAGTATCCCAACCACAATCAGAGTGGGTGATTCTGATATTGCTCCTAGTCAGTCAGTGGTTGACCTTGGCATCACATTTGATTCCAACTTGGACATGAAGGCTCAGATCAAGAAAATGTGTCAGAAAGGCTATTATCACATTAGGAACTTGGCGGCCATCAGACATTGTCTAGACGAGAAGACCGCTATAACACTTACCCATGCTTTTGTTACATCTACCCTTGATTATGGTAATGGTCTTCTAGCAGGTCTACCTAAAACCAACATCAGGAAACTGTAATACCTCCAAAACTCTGCAGCACGGGTAGTAGGAAAAATCAGGAAATTTGATCACATTTCAGGAAAACTACAGGAACTGCATTGGCTTCCTGTCCACGCGAGAATTGATTTTAAAATTCTTTTATTAACCTGGAAGGCCCTAAATAGTAAGGCTCCGCCTTACTTACGGGACCTACTCCTGATCAAAGAAGGTGAACGCTGTCTAAGATCAAATGATGGCACCCACCTACAAGTTCCTAAGACTAGGCTAAGGACAGTCGGTGATAGGGGCTTCTCATCTGTGGGTCCTAGGCTTTGGAACTCCTTGCCTACTAATATTAGGACAAGTACCTCAGTCTCCTCGTTTAAGAGTAGGCTGAAAACTCATCTCTTCAGGATGCATGTCCTGAGCTCAGCGCTATGAACAGACTTGTCTGGTATCAGCGCTATACAAATTTTATTATTATTATTATTATTATTATTATTATCTCCAGTCTTGTACATTTCAAAACAATGATGTAAATTTCTTACTCTCCATAGTAGAGCCAGGATTTATACCTAGCTCTGCAATAATTGACCATAATCAGTGAGTACTGAGAGGTCACGCCCATAACAAGCTTCTTTTATAAGCCAATTGACACCAAGTAAAAAATGTTGTCACATGTAATAACACAGCCAATCAGTGTCCTTGTTTTGGTAAGAAAGTGACTACAACAACAAATACACGTGCAAGTATAACTCAGTCAACTGGTGTCAGTGTTTTGGATGTGTGTGAAGTTTTTTTACTTATTCACTTTTCACAGTTCATTATTCAGATTTTTTCAAAGTCAATAGGTGAGGTTTTCAACATATTATATTTGCAATATTGTTTTCAAAATGTCACTGGGATGTATTTCGTGGCACTGTGAAAAGTGAACTGTGAAAAGTGAATAAGTAGCAAACTTCACAAATGTTTGTTTGGGCAGAAAGTGAGTGCACCTGATGTGTGTGCAAGTATAAGCCAATTGGGCGGGCATTGTGAGTGCACATGTGCAAAGACCACCAATTGCCCACCTATCTGTGGATTATGCAATCGACCTTGCGGAATAGATTGAAACAGCGTCATGCCTATTACGGCAGAGGTAGTATATGACTCTACCTCGCCATGCAGAGTAGTAAATTTCTTTGTATCCGGCAATATTATATTTAAAAATAAAAGATCTCCAGACGATCAATTTCATGAGAATTTGAATGTGGCAATGACATTTGTTTGAACCTTGACAAATCTGCATTTCGTTCAACCCAATATGTGCATTTTAAAGGAGGGGGTTCAAGTATAAAAGGAAGGGGGTGGAGCCTATTAAACAGGTCTTGACCATCAAAACACCCAGAGCTCAGCCAGTATAAATTGAATACATTCTAATATATTTGTTACTTTCAAATAGAAATGTGTGGTACTTGGTACAATGCTGCATGAACACAAGGGCTACAACATATTTTCATCTGAAATCTAAATGTTTGATATCAAAGCTCTTTTAAACAATAAAAGTGTTCTGAGATTTAAATTATTTTGAATTTGATTGACAGTTGACAGTGTGTGTGAGATGTGGGTTCAGGTTTGTTTATAAATACCAAGCACATGGCTGAGTGCATGTGTCCAGCATGTTATAACATATTTGTGGTTTTACCCCATACCTCCCATGGGCTAGATATTGCTGCAGCTTGGTGGGGGATCGGTCAACTTCAGAGACTCATTATATAACTTGTGTAAAGATAAGAATCTGATTTCCTGGTCCTCCTCAGATAAACTTTTCAGTGCTTAATTTATGTTTTCTGAATGGCCCGAAAGATTTTGATTGATAAACATGTAAAAAATGACATATGCACACTTTAAATTACAAGGTTCACCTTTTCTGCTTTTATTCTCTTCCCCCTCTCTTTATGAGATCAAGGAGGAGAACTGTCACTGAGATAGTCAGAGGGGTTAATGCAGGGTGGTGTGATACAACCCCTTTCTTGCCTATGTTTACAAACAACCTGCCCAGCCACCAGCAGCATCCAGTGGGCTGTGAGTGGACAGTTTGACCAACGGTCAACTTGTGAGGTAGCTGTGTTGTGTGGAGCAGCACCAATCAGCAGCTGGGGCAAAATTTGGGGTGGGGTTAACTGACCGTACGGCTTTTCAGGGGTACTGGACCCCCCTCTTTAACATGTAAGGAAAATTACTACTAAAGTTGTTAATTTCAAACTCTGATAACTCAGCAGGATTAGTATAAAAGCTTTTGAAATCGACGTTCTAGTCACATGGTCTTGGTCATTTGTGTGTATACTGCGTGTCCATCGCACGTAAAACGCGTTTGAACTGCATTGGCATGACTGGCAAATGTTCATTTGTGAAAATTGCAAAACGATGTTTATTTGTAAAAACATTTAACAAGCCAGTGAATGCAATCACAAATTGTATTATTCGGTGCAAAATTCCCCCAAACACATCATCATGTTCATGTTATTTGGGAATAATCTGAGAAAGAAATTCTGATTTGTTTGTTTGTTTGTTTGTTTGTTTAGGGTTGTACATCACTTTCAACATTATTTTATTTTAAACTGGTCCATGAACTGGTGCTAACAAGCTGACACTCTAACCAATTGCACCACGGCACTGATAAATAGTTCATGGCAAGCAATTCTGAAAGAGACCTCCCTTCCTTATATTATCGTTAATTTCTAAATTTAGTCACATAAACACAAAATGGTCTGCAATAGCAAATATAACTGTAAGGTTGATTAACCTGGAGAATATTGGCAAATCTATCTGCCATATGGATATTACATTCCATCGCCATTCTATGCTCAGTCGCTCATTACTGAAGTAGCAAGGACCTCTCACACTTGCCAAATACATTGCATAAGCAACCGACGATGACGATGCATTATGTAAGAGCGATAATAGGGGAAAGAACTGACTGAAGTGAATGCTGATTTCTTGTGAGAAGATCATGCAAGATTTTTTGTTATTTTGATTTGCACTATTTTTCGTCAAATTCAAATCCATGTTTAAATAAATGGCTATTACATTGAAATATGGCTGTCTTGATTAATCAGGTTTGGTATTGAGCACGATAAAACTATTTTTTTATATTAAATGCCAAAATCGCCTTAGATTACAGTTTCTGTTGATTTGAAATAAGACTACCAGAAAACAAAATCCCAGAGAGATATTTACTCTTTCTGATTTGTCAGACTGGTGTATCTGTCTGTATGTTTGCTTATTTTTTTGTTTGTTTGTTTGTTTAGGATTTTACGTCATTTCAACATTATTTCATGACGAGACCTACCAGTTGCAGATAAGGTGCTGTCTGACTGAATTGTCATGTCTTTGGTCCTTGACATTAGATACCGACACGGCTGCCGGGAATCGAATCCACGACCTTTGAATTACCACAGTACCCTTTCTGAGGCTCAATGGTGAACAGTGCCCATTGCAAGTTGACTCAACCACCACAGTACCCTTTCTGAAGCCGAAGGTACTTTATGAAGCGCTATGAACAGATTTATTTGGTATTCAGCGCTATATAAATTTTATTATTATTATTATTATTTATTATGAAGACACAGCACTGTTCAATGGTGAACAGTGCCCATTGCAAGTTGACTGATAAGTGGATGCACAGAGACATATGGTGAGATCAATTGTTAATACAAATTATGGTCTCCACTCTGACGCTAATGAAAATTCATGTACAGGCAAACGAAGCGAGGCCTGTGTGAGAGAGGAGATAGAAGTGGTTCTCTTTGTTTCTCTTCTCTCTTTGTGAAACATAGGCTCTAGGCTGTACTCACTGATTGGCACAAACTCCATCTCAGAAACAGAAGTCTTCGTCTCTCTCACAGGTATCTTCAAGGTTCCATTCGCTATCATGATACATTGATTTGTTAAGAATGTGTCAGTATTAACGACTTCTTTTAGCTGTTTTTAGGGTTATATAAGGTCACTGGGACTCAATGCCCTGCACTTTTCAATGAATGACTATGGATCATGATTTTGCATTATCACATAGACATGATAACACAAACAAACCACGGCCTTTGATAAGTAGTCATGGAGTATTGATTAGAATAAGAAACAACCCAAAATCAGATACCCACGAAGCATAACTGAAGGACTTTTCCCAACAGGGCATTTGAAATCCAAACCCCAAGCACGGGAGATAGATGTATTTACAACTTATCCTCAGGACATTGACGATTTTTATTCACGCTTGTATTGTGGCAATACCTGTGTGTCCTGCCTCAAGCAAAGAGGAGATTTTGTTTGTTTATGCAGCTTTTTGAGCAGTATTTAAGCTACTCAGGCTGGATAGAAGCCTGTCATCGGGACGAGATGCCCTACTCCTTTTAAAGAGACCCATGTCGAGGTAATGCATGGAAATTTTGAAAGTTCTTTGACAACACTGTATATGATAGACGTGTTTTATGAAGTCTCATATTGGAAACATCAATGAAATATATATAGAACCCGCAAGACATGCTTGAGACAACTACCTCCAGGAAAGAGCGCTGAATTGGCCGATAATGCTTATAGTATTTGCCGTTTTAAGAAAGTGCGCCACAAAATCCTCCATATAAGGCTGATAAAAACCTACACACTTCCTATTTTTTATTGATTATATATATTTTTTATTGATTTTATATATATATATATATATATATGACCGAGGGGGTAGAATGGACAAGTAATTCATGTGGAAATCTGACATCTTTGGAATCAGAAATGTGATAGAAATGTAAAATGCTATGGCTGGGCGTCATTAACTGACATTGTGATATACAGCGGCGTGAACATCCAGCGGCGTGAACATCCAGCGGCGTGAACATCCAGCACCGTGAACAACCAGCGGCGTGAACATACAGCAGCATGAACATCCAGCAGCGTGAACATCCAGTGGCGTGAACATCCAGCAGCGTGAACATCCAGCAGCATGAACATCCAGCGGCGTGAACATCCAGCGGCGTGAACATCCAGCAGCGTGAACATCCAGCAGCGTGAACATCCAGCGGCGTGAACATCCAGCGGCGTGAACATCCAGCGGCGTGAACATCCAGCACCGTGAACAACCAGCGGCGTGAACATACAGCAGCGTGAACATCCAGCAGCGTGAACATCCAGTGGCGTGAACATCCAGCAGCGTGAACATCCAGCAGCGTGAACATCCAGCAGCGTGAACATCCAGCGGCGTGAACATCCAGCGGCGTGAACATCCAGCAGCGTGAACATCCAGCAGCGTGAACATCCAGCAGCGTGAACATCCAATCATTGCTTTGAAATTCGTTTATAATCATTACAGTGTTTTAGATATCTTTCAATCAAGATTGTCCTGGTTTAAAAAAAAAACATGTCATGTCACTACACGTTCTTATCCCCCAGGTGACTTTGGGCTTGGAAATTGCAGGCATTTATTGAATAATTGACCGAATGACAGAAAGAATGTCAGAAAATGTGTCCTAATAGGAAATAAACAAGTGCACATTTTTGAACACTAACAAATTTGATTTGGGTTTTGAAAATAATCCTTTTTATGTTCCCCTTTTAAACGCGTTTAGAATTCTTGTACATAAAATGGTACATATCATATATTAAAGAAAAACTTACACATAACCAAAGCATCAGTAACAAATACTACTTCCAAATTAAAGAAAACTTTACACATTTCCAACAACGGTACATTTATTAGGAATAACATATCTTATATAAGAGAGAATAGACACAATAACTATGTATGATAAACGACAAAAAACGTATAATAGTTTTCATATTTGAGAACTGTTTTATTTTTTATTATATTCTAGTTAATTATGAATTATGATAACATTTTGTACATTCATTGTGTATGAGTTGAAACTTTTCTATTAACTATTTTTGTTGGTCTCTCAGAATAACTGTGCAACATTGGAATAACTCTCATTCATATGGACACATGGATTCAATATATATATATATATATATATATATATATATATAGAGAGAGAGAGAGAGAGAGAGAGAGAGAGAGAGAGAGAGAGAGAGAGAGAGAGAGAGAGAGAAAGAGAGAAAGAGAGAGAGAGAGAGAGAGATTGAGACAGACAGACACACAGACACACAGACACACAGACAGATATAGACATACAGAACTAATGATTACTTCCGTTTTGTATGAGTTATTTTTCACCAGGTATGTGGTTTTATACGATAATAACTGAAGTGTTCATGAGGTTGCAATACTTATAGAGAACATACAAGGGATAAATGTTCAAGATATGTCTAAAATAGTTCTCATGTTTATGGTTCCTGCACCAAACAAATTCATCGAGGTGAATGGCAAGACAATTTTAGTCCTTGCCACTCATGGACATTTTGAGGTGATGCTAAATGTCCTTAACAGATTGTGTGTGGAATACAAAACCACAAGGCAGACAAAGTTTTGACGACGTTCCCCTATTCCGTATCCTAGGCAACTTGGAGTGCCACCTCAAATAATCGCCTTATCCATATACGTAGTACTTCCTGATGCACAATGGCGCCAAATATGTGGTAAAAGATTAACTCTTTGAACATTTGGCACCCAGTACATGTAAATCTTGATCGTCAGGCAATCTATTAAACCAAAAATCTTTCCCGCTGAAACAATACCGCATAAACGAGTTGCAACACATCAGGTTTCTTTCATGGTTGTAATATAAACGCCTCGTTTTTCCACGTTGAAGAAATTCCATATAAACATCATCCTGTCATACATCTGTGTTCTGTCGTAATTATTTCTTATAGATGTAATATAAATATCTGTTGTTTGTCATAATTATTTCTGTCGCGAGCATCTCAGCACGTCTGGTGGTTTTCTGGTGGTTTTCTGGTGGTTTTCTGGTGGTTTTTTGGTGGTTTTCTGGTGGTTTCTGGTGGTTTCTGGTGGTTTTTTGGTGGTTTTCTGGCGGTTTTCTGGTGGTTTTTTGGTGGTTTTCTGGCGGTTTTTTGGTGGTTTTCTGGTGGTTTTCTGGTGGTTTTTTGCTGGGGTTCTGGTGGTTTTCTGGTGGTTTTCTGGTGGTTAAGACAGTCCTCATACATGATATATACAATTCGTCATGTTCTTCCTGTTCCTTAATCAGATGGACGAGAAAGCTGAAACAATTTTTTGCTTAAATTTCCATGTTTCAATTATGGAAGGCCCTTGCAGAAAACGAAATGTGATGCGCGGCATTTTATTGTCCAATCCCAAACCCAGACTCTAAAGCTTTCCTTCTGCTGCATGTGGCTTTAAAATGAATCAGAAATGGAAACATTCCAATCGCATGCATATGAACTGTTATTGTGATGTCAAACAATAAAACACAAGAATACAGGACATATTCCCGATGACTTGAGCGTCCTCGTGTTGTAACTGTGAACAAAATCTCTAGTTTTGAATTTTGTATGTACATCACCACGATTGGTGTTAGGAGAAATATCTGTGTGCTTAAGACCTTGTATTCTGTGCGCCCAGATTTGTCGATAACAGCATATTTCCATTCATTCATTCTGGACCAAATATAACTCAAAGCACACTCTTTTTCCAGATATTGCAAGACTTTTACCAAGTCATAGCATTTTTTTCTTTATCTGATCAGCGTCTCTGATTGATCAAATTTTCTGATTGATCAAATTTTCTGAATGATCAAATTTTCTGAATGATCAAATTTTCTGATCAATAAAATTCTCTGATTGATCAAATTTTCTGATTGATCAAATTTTCTGATTGATCAAATTTTCTGATCAATAAAATTTTCTGATTGATCAAATTATTTAATTGATCAAATCATTTGATCAAATTCTCTGATTGGTCAAATTCAGGGGATGGTTTATGACGAGGAGAGAGACTTCTGCCCTTTTGGCTTCGAAGAAATTTAATTTGGAAAAAAAGTTATTGCCACATTGCAAATCCTGCAGCGTTTCTGCAGGATGTGTAACAAAGAGACGGGTCATGTTTTCTATGCCATCAAATAGGTCGCCATTGTTATCAACTTTGAGTCTTTTTGACTGCCGAATGTCATCTTCAGAGAACTACCAGTCTGAGACAATAACCTTAGGTACTACAGTGTCATCGCTCTCAGAAAGAAGGAATGTATTGATTGTTTATGACTGATATAAAATGACTGATCTAAATCTGAAGAAATAGGCCTGATATTTAGTCAAAAGAAAATCAGAAAGTTAGCATGTTTCCACCGGTAGCAGCAGCAGCAGCAGCAGCAGCATCATCATCATCATCATCATCATCATCATCATCATCATCATCATCATCATCATCATCATCATCATCAGCAGCAGCAGCAGCAGCAGCAGCAGCAGCAGCAGCATCATAATCATCATCATCATCATCATCATCATCATTACTATGGCACACTTCTGATGTCAAAAAATCAAAGCTTTATCATCTATGTAAAGCACTGAATTGAGCATTCATTCCTAAAATTGACCTTGACCCCTATCGTAAAGTGCCCGTCTGTTTCTGTCTCATGAGATATTCTTATTTCAGAGTACCAGACAATTAAGAGATTAAGTCTCTCAGTTAACTACCCCATCAGAATAACTCTCCTTTTTCAGTCTCACAGAATGATGAGGCTTAGGCTAACATTATTCGACCGAATGCCTATCCTATCTTAATGACTAACCTAATGAACTGACTTCAGCTTTATGAGTAAATAGTTTTATCTAAGATAGCCCTCTGTGCTGACCTCTCTTAGCAATTAGGTAGAGCAAAAGTAACTAAGTTTATGTCTTAGTATGTGGCTAAATGCCTCCTCAGATAAACTTATTCATAATATGTATCTCACTTTGGAAAAAAAACCCACAAAGATCTTAATAAACAAAGTGATATGTTTTAAAGTTGGCGGTTCACATAAACGTTGACAGAAGGTTGTCTGTATTATTTTTGTAGTTAGATCATAAACAGCCTCAGTTATCTGCAGAGGTATCACTGTTCTCACGTGAATTCTCTACTGAGAAGCGCCCAGTTAAGAGGCTCATGCCTATCCCGGCCGATTGGCAGGCAAAATGCACTGAAACGCTTCAACAAATGCGATAGTTTTATCGGGAACCGAACACTTCATTTCGTATTTAAACATAAAAGTGCTCACCATGTGATAAGTCTGTTCACATATCGGATAAGAATCTCAGCACCGACTGAGGGCCCTCGGGTCTGATAGCCCATAACATATACAGAATAACTCAGTCATGTGATCCCATTACACATACAGATTACCTCAGCCATGGGATCCCATATCACGTACAGAATAACTCAGTCATGGGATCCCATTACAAATACAGATTACCTCAGTCATGGGATCCCATATCACATACAGATTACCTCAGCCATG